>JAGDQP010006076.1:61036-74466 GCA_022664845.1 Lepisma saccharinum
TATGTAATTGAGGACCACCCCCGTTGGTCTAGTCGTTAGCTTGTCTGACTACGGATTGAGGGGTCCCGGGTTCGATTTCCCGGCGCTGCCAAGGATTTTTTCAAAGGCGTGTGGGTCTGGAACGGTGCGCACCCAGCATCGTGATGCAATTTGGGAACACTATGAATAAAAGATAGTGGCGATCACAGTGAGAGCTAGCTTAGGCTCTCTTCTCCCAACCCGTCTTGTCAGCGTGGGAACAGTAGACCAATACCATCCCTCCGGGGAGAGGTTTCATCCAGTAGTGGATTGAATATGGCTGTGATTTATTATTTTTATATAATTCACAGCCATATGCAATTAACTACTGAATGAGGCCTCTCTCGGAGGGAGGAGTTGGTCTACTGCTCCCACGCTGACCAAACGTATCGGTAGAAGAGAGCGGCAGCTCTCAATTCTGATCTCCACTGTCTTTTATTCACAGTAGCTCCCTAATTGTCCTCACGATGCTGGGTCTACACCGAAATTTTGATCCTCCACCGGGAATCGAACCCGGGCGAACTGAAGTCGAATGCGCTACCGACCAGGCTACGCAGGAGGCTCGAGTATATATATTTCCCCCCGAAACGGGACGAGACGACCGTAGAATGGAAGAAACTGCATAATAAAGAACTGCACAGACTATATGATTCTCCTGATAGTAAGGCCATGTAGTTAGGATGGGGGGAACAGAAGATTATATTCCATCGTGGTTGGTAAGCCGGAGGGAAAGAGGCCATTTGGAGGCCCCAGATATTGTTAGGATGAGAGGGGTCTATTAAGAAAAGATCTTTGGGAGGTAGATGTTCATGATAAAACTTACTTCTTGCCCAGGATCGAAGCCAAAGGCGAACGATTGTTAGTGAGGCTATGAACTTGCGAGTTCCGTAAGCCATAGAGTGAATGAGTTTATATGTAGAACAATTAACCATTGCGTAGGTATAGTGTCATTAGTAGTGATAATCTTTGCTGCCTTGTAACTAACGGGCCCCGAGTTCGATACCTTTGGGCGGAGCCCACTTCAAACTATGGATCCAATTGAAAGCAATCGCAAATCACATTCGGTTCACCTTACACTAGGGACATTCCGTTCATAGGCTAGCCGCTGACTAGACCACAGATCAACACTACGTTATTATTGTGTACGGTTTTTCTTCACCTTGAGTTCCAAGTACATCACCGAAGCCGTGATGAATTGTCATTAACAGAGAGGTGTCCTGTTTTACTACCGAATTCTGGAATGGTATATAGAAAAGGAAATCTGAGCAATGACGTCTCTCAGCCACTAATCTTCCTGGGGAGGTAGCACGCAGCCAGAAATTTATTTTAAATTATATCTGTGCATTCACCTGTGTGGCTGAGGGAAAAGCGTGGAAAACCTCAGTAAGGATGGTCGGCCGCTCGAATCGAACTCACGACCTACCAATTGCTACCACTAAGCTACGAGTGCTCGGTGCAGGATTGTAAGTGATCACAATTACTCAGTTTGCACATAACTGCAAGTGAATACATGTCATCCAGCGCTCGAAGTGGGGGTATGAGGGAGCACGCCGTGCCTTTACCTTTTTTGGATTTGGCGTACTATTTCTATTTGGCATACCTTTCTATTAATGGAAGTTAATTGCCTTTACTTTCAATAGGCAATCGTCCCATTAGGTGCAAGTGTAACGTTACCTTTCTGATCCACTTCTCCAAGCGTTGCCTCACCTTTTCTAACCCACTTCGAGCACTGGTTGCATCAACTTAGAGAAATATTTAATTAAATAATTATGCGTTCCGTATTAATTATAAACGGTGTACAAAAGTATACTGCGATTTATGCAATTCCACTTTTGAAAACTCTACTATAATGTTCATCAAACAGTCTTCAAACTGATAAAAATATTCAAAACCTAACTCCCCTCTCCCACCTTCAGAGCGGTAATCGACGCCTCTCAAAATTCCAAGGCAAAACTAATGTTGAAAATTTGTTTCAATTGGGCTCTACTTCTCCAAATGTTTCTACTGTCGAGCAAGTAAGAGATTTCACAACTAGGTTTATGAACAGAACAGAAGTAAAAAGAAAAAAAGAAAGATTTATCTAAACAAGCTATACCCTTCGATAATAGTCCTCGAGTCTAGACTGACTTGACCATCCTTCAAGAAGTGAAGAGAGGGGCAAATATTTTGTCCTTTAGGAGCAGTATTTGCTGCCTCCGACCTTTACCTTCGTTCAGCTCACGTGTATGCCTTACTGGAGGCATTAGTCGAGGAGGCCTAGTTGGAGCGCACCATAGAACCTCCTTTGTATTCAAGAAAACGCAAAAGAATAGTATCCCACCCACCATTTATGGATTCGGAACTAACAAAACATCTTTTTAATCACCATGTGTCAACACATTTTTCGCAGAAAACGCACGCTGGTGATGGTCTAGTCAGAGTGCAAGACCATTTTGGAGCTGCTAGGCTCCAATTCTCTTTGGTTGAAAGATATATGTAACAATTGTTTTCAACAATACATTGAGTTCAACAATGAACGGTAAGTCATTTCTAAAATTTAGAACTATCATGTTCTCAGTATTGTAGTGTTACATGTTTGTGTTAAATCTTCTAGGTGGATTTACTGATGAGCTATAGAGTATTATTGTTGACAACAATAGCTTGATTGTTGAATAATGAAATCATGGTGAATAATGAAATCGAAAATCCGATAAAGTCCCGTGCTTCGTTTGCATGTGCTCTTGCTTTTGTAATTTTGATATCGAGAAATGAGTTCATTCTTGGTTTCTATTGATAATTGAATAGTGCGGTGGCTTTAGATAAATTTTGCTGAGATTTTAATAGATACCATCGTTTTCAACAATGAATTGATTGTAATAATGTTGAATTGGTTGAATGGAAAACATTGGTAAAGCGGATCCGAAAGAACTTGATATACTTCATCTGATTTCCAATACTTAGCCCTAGGTCTATGTCTGTATCTGCATTTGGTTGTTAGTTATTGACAGCCATTGTTGTCAACAAAACACTTGTGTTAACAATGAACAGTTGATCAAATGGATTTTTAAAACTCTGTAATAATTGATTTTGCAGTCTTGCAAATTTGTGCTGATTTTAGTATTCGTAGTATTTGTTAGTCGTAAGATCTATGTAACAATTGTTGTCAACAGTACATTGAGTTCAATAATGAACGATAAGTCATATCGAAAATATAGGATGCATATGTTCTGAGGATTGGTGTAATACACGTTTGTGCTAAAACATGTGATTTTATGTCAATTTAGTGATGAGTTATAGATAAGTATTGTTGTCAACAATAGCTTGATTTTAACAACTGTTAACAATGAAATCGAAAATCAAATATGTGGATGTACTTCGTTTTTACTTGTTCTTTCTTCTATACTTTGGATATCGAGAAATAAATTCAAATGTTGTTATTGCATCTGCATTTGGCTGTGAGTTATTGACGGTCATTGTTATACAACAATACATTTGTGTTAACAATGAATAGTTGATCAAATGAAATTGTCGAAGTTCTGTAATCCTTGGTTTCTAATCTTGCTGATTTGTGTATTTGTAGTGGTTGTTGGTCGTAAAATATATGTAAGCATTGTTGTCAACAATACTTTTGGTTTAACAATGAACGATAAGTCATATCGAAAATATTGAATGCATGTATCTTAAAGATTGGTGTGTTACACGTTTGTGCTAAATCTTGTGATTATATGTCAATTTAGTGATGAGTTATAGCTGGATATTATTTCCAACAATAGTTTGATTTCAACAACGGTTAACGATGAAATCGAAAATCTGATATGTCGATGTACTTCGGTTTTACATGTTCTTTCTTCTATCCTTTGGATATCGAGAAAGGAGTTCTTGGTCTATATCGATTTTTGAAATTTTTAAAAAATCCCATTAAAGAGATAGGGCGATTGGAACGCCATCTAGCTTTCGAGATTCACATTAAGTCGACCTTTAGATCAACCGTAAACTGTAGGTCCTGTCCTTGGGACGTCCTGTCGATCCGATTTAAGACAATGACAACCGCCATCGGTTTACCCTGCCCATGGACTTTCGGGTCAGCACCTGCCCTCGGGCAGAACACACACAATTATCTTTATTGAAAATTCGCCGCTCTTACTTCTTGCCTTAGCTCGCAGCTTATATATATAATTCACAGCCATATTAAATTCACTACTGGATGAGGCCTCTCCCGTAGCAAAGAGTTTGTTTGCTGCTCCCAAGCTGCCCAGACGTGTAGGGAGAGGAGAACTGAAGCTCTCAACTGTGATCGCCCTGTCTTTTATTCACAGCACTCCCGAGTTGCATCACGCTGCTGGATGGGCACCGTTCTTGACCCTCTTGGTTTGGAAAAAATCCCTTGGCAAATCCGGGAAACGAACCCGGGACCCCACGATGTGTGTGTGTGTGTGTGTGTGTGTGTGTGTGAGTGTGGAAAAATAAGTCTGAGAAAGAATTTAAAATACAGTATACTTTATTTTTAACAGAAGTGCGTGATCGATTTATGCAATTTATAGAGAGGGGAAAAATATTTCAAACACCTTAGAATACCGTATTTGACGCCTTTGGCTAGGGCAGATTTCGGGACGCAGAGCTAATAATGATATTTCGAGATAGGGAGAAATCCCAACCATTCGTCCTACACTAAACTGCACTATAATATAGAAACAGGGTAATGTTCTAACACCTAAGGTCTAGGTAGCTCTGAATTCAGTTATAATAAAACACATGACTCTAAAGAAACTTCGTATTCCCCTGTAACATGCTATTAACGATATTTATACGAAGTGAGTCATGAATTTGGGATTACGCCTGTAGAATTTTACACCATATCAGATCCACTTTATATTTTATAAATGTACTTAAGATTGTTTAGATCTTTGATAACTGAATAATTTTCTTTAAGTTTTGTATGATTTTGAAAAGCATGTTTACTTGATTTTTTATATATTTTTTTTTTAAAAGGCTACATCTGGCGCACATTGCATTTTTTTTTTTTCAAATAGAGTTATTTCGGGTTATGGTCATCTTGGTTTTCAGAATTAACTTTTTAAAAATCCTTAACAAATCTTAGCGCTGTTTAGAGTCTCTAGATAAGAATCTTAACGATTTTTCATATAAGGACGTTTCGGACTACGGTCATGTTGGATAATGTAATTCAAGATTTTTATTTCAGAGTCGAACTCAGCGACCTTTGAAATTTAAAGTATGAAATTTCATGTAATCAAATATTTTAAAATTTGTTTTCTGAAGTTTCTGCAGTGAGGGACTTCTGATACGTAATTTTTCAGTTCAGAATCATACTCAGCGAATATAGGAGCGCTGAGACACGAAATTTAAAGAAAATATAATGGGATTTTAAAATTAAAATGCATGGTGTTGCTCCCATCTTAATTTCCAGAATTATTTCTTTTTACTTAAATATCGATTCCGGAATCTTTGGAGTTCCTATATATTAAATTTCACTAAAATTGGGCAGGTTTCAAAATGGAACAATTTAGAGCCATACCCACTGTTTCTTCCAGGCATGTTTTCGGGGGAGTTTTGCCCCCGGGGTTTTTCAAGGGCTCCCCGAAAGAATTAGGTTCAACACTTGTATTACTCATGCGTATTCTGAAATACGAATATAATAGCACTTTCTATAAATTTTGCTCATGTTAGTTTGAGGTTAACTAAGAAAATACGACACATTTTTAGGTAAAATTATTGTTATTTTATATTTTTAGTACATGGGACTCAATATGCATTATTTATAATTTTCGCAAGCCTTCACGACTTGATTTAGCTCCCTTCCCCGACCAAAATCTTCTGAAAGAAACACTGGCCACACCGTTTATAATGTAATTGAAGGCAAAATATTGATCTTCGTAATTCAATCATTTCAACTTCCGAAACGGTTCTAGCATATTTTTGAATTCCCTGATATGAAATTTCACTTCAATCAGATACTTACGAATTGAAGTTTTGATCTGGCTTCATCTTGCATTCTTGGATAGAAATTTCTTAGCGTGATGCTGGAATCAGAGTTTATCGTGAATCATTGAGTACTGGAATCGTAGAAAAAAGGAAGAATGTTCGCTTGCGGTGAGAAGGGTACGCGGTTCGAAACTTTATCAAGTCAATATCTTCTTTTTATTTTTTTCTAGTAATGTGCAAATTCTATGTGTTACTGTATGCTTTTTACATGTAAATGAATGCTAGTGTTATGTAGTGTAGTGTTGTGTTTTTGCTTCGTGTAAAAGCTGTAGACGGGACTTGCAAAAATCTTCATTTATATAGATGCCTTTGTCCACCAGTTTCCTCTTGTTTTTCAACACTTGCATCTTCGTCCTATGGCTAACAAATTTGACAATAACCGCCCTCTTTTTATTACTAGGAGATCCTGTTAGATGAGATCTACAGATGTCTGTTAACTCCACATTTAATTCTATTATGTTATTAAAAACATCACACACAAGGTTATCCGTATTCTCATTTGCTCGCTCCTGTAATCCAAAAATCCGAATCGAATTTCTTGTTTGATATTGCTCCAATTCAGTCATTTTGTCATCCATTTCCCTCTCCAAGATTTTAACTTTGTTTTCAAGGTTGGCAACCTTGCTTTCAAATTCATTAATTTTGTCTATGTTGAAGTTACTGTTTTGTTTAAGTGATTGTAGAACTGCTTTTGCGACACGGTCTACAATAAGGTCTGCCAAACACTTTTGAATCAGATCCGTTTTCAGATGTTCACTAACACACTCGTGAATTGTCGAAAGCAAGTTTTCGCTAATGTCCTTTGCGGATCCACTCAGTTGCTTCCTGGGGTCATTGACCGCAGACTGGTGTCCCTCCGGATTCCTTGAGCGCTCACCCTCTCTCTCTCTGGTTGATCTGCGCGGCGTTACCTCTGCACCTGCAGCTCGTTGTTGCTTCGTGTTCGGAGGCTTTGGCATATTGAGCTTTTTCATGAAGAAAAATAATTATTATGCACTAAATAATCACTTCACACTCGGAACGTTTAGCTTTTCTTGTGTACGAGGGATTCACGCAGCAGATACTATATTTTAAACGGACTTTACATGTATTCTTACACCTACACAGCACTTAACTTGTGGACACGACGTTACTGCGTCCTCAGCACGGCAGCCATTGGCATATATTATCTAATCTTGATCGAAACTTCTGGGGGCAAGAAATTTATCCCTGGCAGGGACGAAAGATAATTTGTCAAGGTGGGAATTTTTTTCCAGGGGGGAAATTCCCGGCCCTTCTCCTGCTAATTCACGCACTGCCCAGAAGTAGGAATATCAGATTCGGGTACCTTACTGCTAAGAAACTTAGCACGTGGGCCGAAAAGCTCTTTATTTAGCAGGAAATCTCTCCTGAAGTTCGAAATATTGCTACATTTGTATTAACGTTATGGCTGAACTGCACAAGTAGCAAATAGAGCGCGAAAACATTTTCCAAATTACAGAAAAATATTTTAAAATAAGAGCTTAATAGTATCTTCCAAAGAAAATACCTTTTACAATGTTTTCTATATGTTTTAAAAATAATTTGAAGATCTCCTGAAATTCACCACTTGACAACATATTTTAATAAGCATTTGAAATCAATTTTAATGTAGGAAAAAGTGATTGTGTTGAAATAATTTTGAAAATAGCGTTAAAAATTATTTCATAGTTTTTTTAAATGTATTATTTGGTTCTTTTTTTTTAAGTCTTACTTGGTGCTTGGAAAAGAAGTAAATGTTTTTTTTAAAAATAATAATTTCATATATCTGTTTTCAACTGCTTAGAAACAGTTTCCATTATTTATTTGTTACTAAAGTATGATAATTACAACCGTGGATTATATTTCATAGATGAGTATTTTGTCGGAAAATAATAGCATTGCACTGAAATAATAGAAAAAGCCTGATTTGTTAATTTTGCAATAGTGGGTCGTATAGCTGCCAAAGATGATTGTTTAAAATTTAAAATATCTCCTTATTTGTTTTGCTAAATTCATGACGTTTATGTATTAGCGTAATTTTCGGAGTGTAAAAGTAGACATTTTACAAGGTTCAACCGTTGAGCTTGCTGATAAGGGTTTAGGGAGAGTATTTCTGACGGTGGGATTCACTCGACCATGACGTATAGAATCTGACGTAACTCGATTACCCATGATCCCTTTCAATTCAAGTGTCGGCGGGCGCATCTTTACACGGATTTGTTGAAAGTTCTCAATAACATACAGTTTGGAAACAAAGATCAAGAAGACAAGCGGTTCCGATCCCGTGACCTTCAGCGCAGAATGCCAGTACCTAGCCGAGTACACTAAGAGTCATTGCTTCTTATTTAGTTTTCGAATAGATCTAGTATTACTTGCTTACACACGTTCGCACTGTTCCTTTTCTTGTCTATTACCTTTTCTGATTGTCTATTTTGCCCGTCCTATTATCACACATTCAAACGTCTGTATCATATGAAAATTCTTTTGCAATATATCTCCTCTTCATTGCTGCCACAGTAACTTGAAAACTAAGCACTAAACATGCGATATGTTTGGCAGGAGCTTAATTTTTCATACCGAGACTAGTTTCCAATATTCTCACCACGGCATGGGATTTACTTTCTTGAAAGATAGTGCACTAGGTCTTGTATTTCTTTGTAGTTAAGATGTAGGAAATTAAAAGTTCTAAATGGGTTCCCATATAACCTGAACTCCACTTAACTTTAGTTAACAAGCGCTGTGGGCTAGTAGGTAAGGCGTCGAAGTGCCAATTAGTTGACCCGTTTTCAAGTCTTCTCGGTACCATTGTATTTTTCTCTCTTTTATTTTTTTCTTCTCTCTAAATTCGAAGACTTTTCCTATGCAACTTAAAAGTTTATTCATTTTAGGGTTTTAAATCTTTAATTGAATTTAAAGTGCTGACGACAACAAAACATAATTAATAGGGAAGGTGTAGTCTTGTCAGGCAGCTGCCTAAGCACTTTTTTTATTGATTTGAGGGTGTCTGGGAATTTTCCGCCCCATATTAAATTAATTAATATTCAAATACTCATATTTGTTTGCTTTTTAACACCCAAGATTTAATGGTAACCTGTAAGTTGCCCATTATATGTAACTCGTGAAGGATTTGGTAAGAAAGTGAATGTGGCATAAATGGTATATGTTGATTTAGTACGTAAATTCTCTTTTCTTTAATTTTCCTCTCAAATCCGTACAGAGAATGTTTCCTTTCCTGTCTTCTATCATTTTATAATTAAGCAATAAGGTGTAATACGGTGTGTTTAATAATTTCATTTTTATTCGTATATTTCTGTACGTATAGATGATTGAAGCAAAAAGGTTGATTTTAAAATTTTGTGCTATGTTGAAAACTTACTCGGCTGTACTGAGCACCCTGAACATTAATCGATGTCATAGCAGGTGGGCACTTATATTTAAAAGAAGAACTCAAATAGGAGTTTCTCTGAGCTTGTCTTTTCTCTTCCTACGTTTATTAGCAAACCCGTATAAACACGGTAAAGCTATATTGTGTATCCTGTCTTTCCGTCTATATCTTCTCCCCCTCATATCTCAGTAACTACACATCAAATAAAGATCAGCCATATACCGTTGGATTCCATGTGGTCTGAAACGGTGAGGAAAAGTTTTACCCTAAAATTGGAAGGTGCTTTTCATTTGCTTAGCTTTCTCCTTTGCGCTCGTGTAGTTATATGGGGAAGCCAGTCTGCTTGCCTGTACCCCCTAGATCTCAGTAACAAGTCAGACAAAGATGAGCCTTACAACGCTGGATTCTTCGTGGTCTGGAACAGTGGTGAAAACTGTGACTGACCCTTAAGGTGGGAGGAATACTTTTCAATCGTTTAGTATTCTCCGTCTGTACCCCTAGTTCTCAGCAAGTATAAATCAGACAGAGTTGAGCCCCACACGTTGGGTTCCTTGTGGTCTGAAAGGGAGTGGGGAAGTGAACTTTGACTCTAAAGGTGTTATATCCTTTTTAGTAGCCTAGTATTCTGTCTGTACACCCTCTAGATCTCAGTAACTACGAACATAATAGAAATGAGCCATACGTCGTTGGATTGCTGGTGTTTCGAAAGGGAGACAAAACTATGACTAACTCTAAAGGTGGCCGGGCAGGTCGATTTCAAACATTTACACCGGACAAAGAAAAAAAACTTGCTGAATATTTCCTTTCCCCAAAAAGTTCATTCTTGCTAATTGTGGGACAAGAAAAACGAATCTGACCACACATTTCATTTATTAGCTACTGCTTTTGAGAAACAGCTGTTGTAATGTAGCATTGGATGTCAGTACTTTATATTATGTATTACATATTTCCTTGGTACATTTCTTCAGTGTAGCAATAGAATTCTACTACTAAATGATTGTGTTGCAGTAAAACATACCTAACTTTTAAAAATGCATATATTATGAACACAAACTGAAACATTCGGGACGGGCGTAAGCCATAGTGCTGTTACCGCCCATAAAATTCATTTTATCTTATCTGAAACATATTTACAAGAGAGTGCTATGCAGTATCAATTTTTAGATTCATTCACGTGAGAGACTTCTCTTGACCTCCGTATGAGTGTATTCGCCAGTGTAGCACAAGAATTACGATTATATAGAACTAAGTACACAACTAAATACGTAATTATGACATACCTAACTATTACAAATGCACGTGTAATGACTATAAACTGAAAAATATGTACATGAAAGTGCTATGCAGCACCAGCGTTGAGTTTGATTCACGTGAGAGACTTCTCTTGGACCTCTCCAGTGTGGAAACAGAATACTACCAAACGATTGTATAATATTAAATACAGAACGAAATACTTAAGTATGACATACCTAACTATGAATATAAAATGAAAAATATTTGCATGAAAGTGCTTAGCGGCAGCAACTTTGAATGTTGTTAATGTGAGCGGCTTCTCTTTGCCATCCTGTTGTGTTCCTTCCGTGTGACATCTCTTATCAGTGTCCAGCAGTTGTCAGCAAGCATGGCAGCGTTCCACCTACTTTGATATATGTGTTCCATTGTGCTAATATCTTGGGGGAAACGCTGACCATGCTCATCATTCACTTCACCGAAGTTGCTGGGGGAAAAAGTCTAAATGTGAGTATAGAAGTGGACTTTGAGTGGCATATTGCAGCCTAACTCATGATAGTTCTCCAACAGTGTGTTAACACGCCCAATGTAGTTTTCCGCCTTGCGACTACCCAATAAACCTGTTATAACGTTCCATGAACCCTTTCTTTGCCACGAAGGACTTGATCAAAAGTTTCGTCATACAATAGTTTACGAATTTGTGGACCTATGAAAATCCCCTCCTTTAATTTAGCCTCGCTTAACATAGGAAACAGTTCCCGAAAGTACTCGTATGCATCACTATTTTTATCCAATGCCTTTACAAACTTTTTCATTAACCCCAGTTTGATGTGTAACGGGGACAGGAGGATGTTCTTTGTAGGGACTAAAGGGGGATGTTGGACATTCTTCTCACCAGGCCGAAAATCCGACTATCCCATTCACACAAAAAGCATCAGTATTTTGTGCAACCCCAACACAATAGCGAAGGCGTTTAAGTTTCCACATAACTGCCATTGATGAACATTGTACTGAACTGCTTCGAGTATTTGTTTCATGTTGTGATATGTTTCCTTCATATGGAAAGCATAACCAATAGGCACTGATGGAAGAGAATTGGAATTGTGGAGCAGGACTGCTTTCATACTAAACTTAGAGCTGTCTATAAACAGTCTCCACTCCTGTGGTTTGTATTTGAAATGAAATTTGTTCATCAAACCAAGTACATCATGATAAAATACCAGGATCTCCTGCTGTGTGAAATAACCTGAAACTGCTTTTGACTATTCCTGTATATTGACACTTTCACATCATCTTGTAATAAGTTCCTTAAGTATTGATGCCGCAAGCTCAGCTTTGTTCTTACGCAGCTCAAGATCTCGAATGAAATCATTCAGTTCGGTCTGTGAAAGTAGGTGGGGCTCCTTTAGTGTTGCACTGTGTGGCACAAATTCCGTATCAGTTGATGAGGGCCCAGGTGCTGCCTCCATGTCATCTGGTGTCCTCTTCATCTTCTTCGTCTTGCACACTACATTCGTTTGGAGGGTGCTCGGTCCATGAGGGATCGGTCTGATGGCTGATGGGATATTGGGGCATGGAACAGATCCTTTCTTCCTTTTGGACACCCCATGTCTAATTGGTGGTACCAAACAAAAATAACAGTCGTTAAAATGATTTGTTGGCTCCCCCCACACCATAGGAAAGCCAAACTTCATTGAACGTCCCTTGTTTTCTAACCATGCACGTCGATTCACGCAGCATCTGTTGCAGCATATATGAGGAGCCCATGGCTTATCCTGGTCCCCTACTTTAACACGAAAATATGCTGTCTTCACAAGCGGCGTCAATGGACGTTTCTGCTTTTTAAATATGACATCACCACACACATAACAGCAACTATTTGGCCTGTTGACACATTGACGAGGCATGTTGCTGTTGTTAATCACTAAACACTCTTTAATACACCTGGAAAGAAGCAAGAAAACCATCATTATACATACAGAATTTGTGTGGTTTTCATTTAGTACACTTTAGTACATTTTTGAATACTTAAAACCTTATGTTATGTTATCTGCATGGTATTTGGCCGGAACATTCCCAATATCCCAACGTATTTTCTAAGTTAGTGTTTCGTGCTCTCACCCAGAGTCGCTCTAGGGGGCCCCAAACGTCCAGAAAGGGATTTTTTTAAAAAGAAATTTCCTTTATCTCGTACGTCATAGCTACATGGTCAATATAGAATATGAAAGCCTACATCATTCTGCAGAGAATGACGTATTAACCATGATATTCTGCTGAACAGTGTTGCAGAAGTAGCTATTTACTAACAAGGTCTCCACACCTGCTTGAACACACCCCACTACTCACTGACATTGGCTGTTTCTTGCCAACAAGAGCTAACGGTACCATTTCATTATCCATTTCGTGTTTATGGGACTCAAATTAACAATTTGGGACAAAATTCATTTCAGAAACAACATTCCTCCCTAACGACTCCCTAACAATCGCAGAAAACGCCGACACAAAATTTGATTAATTGGCATACCTTGGGGGGCTAACTTCACTCTTTTGCTGGCGCCGTCACAAAGTTATCTTTCACTCTCTAACGAAAATAATGTACCCCCTAATCCTCCCTAACGATTTCAGACAACGCCGAACAGATATTGTATAGGTGGGGGCTGTGTGAAGTTAGCCAACCACATTTGCTGGCGCCGTCACCACTTTATCGCTTACTCCCTAACGAAAGTAATGTACTCCCTATTCCTCCCTAACAAATTGGATAATTTTCACCTTAATTGGTATTGGGTGGGGGACTAACTTCACAAACGTCTGTTTCAGA
>JAGDQP010006077.1:0-44145 GCA_022664845.1 Lepisma saccharinum
TAAAACATGCTCAAAGACTCGTCAGGTCTTTGAGAACCATAAACTTCAGAACAAACAAGTTTATTTATAGCAATACCTGATAACATTTTCAGTATTACGTAAGCGACTACCTGTTTCCATTCAGTACATGATCTCATACAATCTCTGAAAATTTCTGCTAACTTCCCTTTTGTCCTAGTTCTCACTGAAAGCATAAAAACAGGAAAAGGAAATACATCGTTTGTATATATATCGGTTAATTCACTAAGAAACCTAAACAATGAAAAGGGATTATTTCCATCAATTATGTCAATCTGTTTTAACTTTTCAGTCAAAATTATAACAGCAGAATTTTGTTCAATACGATCGAAAGTTCGATCAGACAACAAACAACCTCTTTGTTGATTACTGTCTACCCACCTTTCAAATTCTCGAGTCATACCTGTTCTCGGTTCATTTCTGCGTTCCAACCTTTTCGTTTCCATCCTTGTTTTAGGAAAAGTTTCTCGATTACTTTGCCTCCCTCTCCTCCTTAACTCAGATGAACTAGTATCTATTGAGTCAACAACTCCACCTTGAAGATCAATTAAATTATCATCACTCTCATCCATTAAGTTTCTATACGGCACCCCTTCGGTCAGGTACCTTGTAACTGAGCCCTTGTTTCTCCTTCCCCTTCCTTCATTTCTAGAAAAAGAAGAACAAGAACGTTCCGCTTCTAAAAGCGACATTTCATTTGAACTCAAATCATCACTTCTTTGAACTAAATTACTAGCATGAAAATCTCTACAAAATGAATCCATTTTAATAATCTATAACTTACTTTTATTATTGCAATAGAAAACATTCCAACATGTCATTAATTGTATTGAATCATTATTTTTATAACGAACTGCAACTGGCATCGTTCCCAATACCTGTCAGGCTTCTCGTAACAGCTGATAGAACTCAGTGCTTCTTTTTCTTTTTCTATTTGCCCTCGAGCTTCCTTGATACCTGGGAATACGCTAAGAACATCATACAAGTTTAACATAGCTAAACACGTCCCTTCCTTTTTAACCTTGACTTTTATCAACCACTGCAACACCTCAAGCGAAAAAAACAGTTTACTATTTTTTCCTTCCTTGTTACAGAAAACGAAAGTCATGAAAGGAATTTGCCTTCTCTAACAAGAAGCAAACCAAAGAGTTTGTTTGATTTCTAAGAATATATGTAATGTGTGTTGTCTTATCCAGCAATTTACTTACCATTTTAAGACATCACCAAAAATTCTCGTTATCAAGAATATGGACATAGAGGATAACAGAATTTTAATATGAAGCATATTGTCTATTAGCAATATCCTCATCATATATTCCTTGGAATAATTGATCACTTATTAACCAATTACCTGGTATAAAAGTCTCCTTAAGTAGGCCTCTCTGGTAACACCTAAAGAAAATACTCAACCTCGATGTTACAAATAAAGGGTGTTCCTGAAGTTTAACTTCAAAGGAAAACATGTGAAATATTTTGAAAATTTAAATAAAGCTTTTATTTCTTAAGTTTCTTTCTTTTCGTGAATATTAGAAAATCATAAAATATGACACTTATGTTCCTGGGTAATATTTATAACCCAGGGAGAAAACAATTATGAAGGAACAATTCATTCATTAACAAAAATAACCTGTTAATATATTCACCTTTTCTGAAGAAAGAAGAGTATTTGATTATACAAACAAGGAAAATTTAACTAACCAAAACAAGCAATTTTCTATAATCAAATCAAAGAAATAACTTAAATACATACCTTGTCATTAGACAAAAATTTTCAAGACTTCCTTTTCGTTTGCTTTTCCTTCATTTAATCAGCAAACTATCATGAACCATTCTAATAAAATTTTATTACACAAAATTTTATTCGAACTAGAATTTTAAAGGATACGACCTCTTTCTCAAAGGATACTGCAGGTTTTCACTAAATATGGTATTTAGTATTTCAAGAAGGACAATCAGTCACAGAAACTTCACTGTTATTTTTCCTGAACAATTTAACTCTGTAAGGATTCTCCCCTCACTATCCTCATTTCACTCTTATCCGATCATTCTTGTTAACCAGGAATTACCGTTCCTCAAATTCATGAAAATGGATTCGTGTGTACATTCACAATAAAACGTTATTTCTATTCATACACAAAATCTCCTGATAGTAATCAGTTACGAGAAACAATTCACCACTTCCAGAAATTTAGGATATCTTTTCCTCATCGAAATTTCACAATCCCTGTATTCTTTAACTTTCTTTGGAAAACTTAACATAGAATCCTCTCATACCAATAAAATCAAACAAACTGGCACATAAACCCAAGCATGGCTTGTGCCCCCTTCAACCTCCTGTCTCGATTTCAAGCACCAATCATAAGGTTACATTTAAACCAATTAGAACCTTTTAAAATCAGATCTTTAACAAAACTCTTCATGATATCGTAAGTTTTCGCACTGGATTTCTATAAGGAGTCATCCTATCAAGGATTTACATAGAAAGGTATTTTCCGGTAGCCATTTTTCTCCCAACATAATTTTGAATCAGAAAAATACACTACAACTTCCACAAGTTCAGCTTTATTTCGTGCTATGATGTCTATATCATCTGCGTAGGCTAGACATTGACACATCCTTTTATAGCCTGTCCCACCTGGGTTTATTCCTATATGTCTGATGACTTTTTGTAGTGCAAGGTTAAATAGTAGGGTTGATGTTACGTCTCCTTGTAGTATTCCTTTCTCGATCTTAAATTCTCTTGAGAGTTCTCCGTCAATCTTCACTTTACTTGTTGTTTCATGTAAGGTCATTCTTGTTAATCTTATTAGTTTCTTGGGTATCTTCATTTCCTCCATCGCTAAAAACAGTTTATTTCTTTCGATGCTGTCATATGCTTGTTTAAAATCTATGAACACTTGGTGTAGATCGATTTCCTTCTCATAACATTTCTCCATTATCATTCTTATAGCGAAGATTTGGTCTGTAGTTCCTCGACTTTTTCTAAAGCCGCACTGGTACTCTCCTATCAATTTCTCTGCTGTTGGTGAAATTCTGCTTGTTAAGATCCGTGCAAATACCTTGTACGCCATGTTGAGCAGCGTGATTCCTCTGTAGTTCTCACATACTGTTTTATCACTTTTCTTGTGTATTGGGCAAATGATTCCTCTGCTCCTCTGTTGTGGCATTTTTTCTTCTTCCCATATCTGTATGTACAGTTGCTCCAGTTTCTCAATTAAGCTTTGTCCTCCTGCCTTTAGTAGCTCCGCGTTAATATTATCTTCTCCTGGGGCTTTATTATTTTTTAATTTCCTTATTGCGGTTTCTATTTCTTGTCTTGTTGGTGGTGTGGTTGATTCTTTATTTCCATCTTCCTCCTCATTCTCATGATCTTGTCAAGCTGTCTCTCTTCTTCTTCCACTGTTTCCTTATTCTCTTCCCTCGTTAGCCTTTCTCTATTTCTGTGTTCCATCCGATCTCCATTCAGCAATTCACTAAAATAATCCGCCCATCTATTAAGTATTCCTTCTTTATCTGTTATTAGGTTGCCATTTTTGTTCTTACAAAACGTTATTTTCGGTTGAAATCCTTTCTTTTCTTCTTTGACTCTTGCGTAGAAGTTTCTCATGTCTTTTACTTCTCCTGCTCTTTCAATTTCCGCTATTTTTTGCTTTTCAAATTCCCCTTTCTTCTTTCTGCATATTTTGTCGGCCTCCTTTCTTTTCACTTTAAATTCCTCTCTATTTCCTTTCGTGTTTCTATTTATCATTTACATTCTTGCTTCATTTCTTGCCATTATCGTTCTCCTGCAATCTTCATCCCACCATTCTTTTCTTCTTGTTGGTTACTTCTTCCCCAGTACTTTTTCTGCTGTATTTTGAATGCTCTCCTTGATGCATTGCCATTGTTCCTCGATGTCATGGCTATGACCTGCGTCTGTTTTTTGTAATTTCTTCTCCAGTTCCGCTTTATATCTCTCTCTTTCTGCCTCGTTTTTCAACAGCTTTGTTATGTTGTACTTCTCTTGTTTCTTACCTTTACTATTTCTATAACATGCTATTTTTTGTCTATATTTAACCTTCACTAAGAAGTGATCTGATCCGCAGTCTGCTCCTCTACAGTTTTCAATATCCATTATATCCGTTGCATGTCTGCTGTCAATCAGTACGTGGTCTATTTGGTTTCTTGTATTTCCATCTGGTGAGATCCAGGTTTCTTTCTTGATATCTTTCTTTGGGAATTGAGTACTTCTGACCACCATTCTGTTACTTCCTGCGAAATCTATAACTCGTAGGCCGTTATCGTTACTCTTACTACGTAGGCTTTCTTTTCCAGTTATTTTCCAAAAGGTTTCTCATCCAATTTTGGCGTTAACATCCCCTATTACTATTTTTACATCATGTTGTGGTATTGAATCATATGTATTCTCCAGGTGTTCATAAAATTCGTCCTTGGTCTTGTCTTCCGTCTCGTCAGTTGGCGCATATACGTAGATCATAGAGATATTGATCATCTTGCATTTAAGTCTTAATATGCATATTCTTTCATTTACCGGTGTGAAGTTAACTACAGCTTTGCTAGTGTTCTTATCTACTATAAACCCTGTTCCGTATTCCTTTCCGTCTCCACCACTGTAGAAAACTGTATAGTTGGCTGATTTGAAATGGCCTTGCCCTTTCCATCTTGTCTCTTGTACTGCCAGAATATTGACTTTGTATTTGTCTGCTACTTCTTTAACTACTTTAAGTACTCCTGCTTTTCCTAGGGTTCGTACATTCCATGTTGCGACGGTGGTTGTAGTTCTCTTCTGTTTTTCCTTTCTCATCTGCCTAATCCGTTCCTGTCCTAGCTTTCTTGATTTTCCGTCCTTCCGAGGCTTGTTTGTCGGCTTCGCAACAATATGTTTTTATGAGGTTAGGTTGTAAGGCTTACGCTCAACCCCCAACCTGGAGGACCAGGAGTTTTCTGTCAGGGTTCTCTTCCCTTAGCCTTTGTGGATCCCTCCACCAACTGCAAGGCACCAGTGTTTTCTGTCAGGGTTGTCTCCCTTAGCCATACTGTCCGCGATTGCTTATTCGTCAGGTTTCCCTGCTAATTTCGCAATTAACCCTCATAGCTGGGGGCCGTCCCACTATCCGCAACCTGTGGACGCGTCCGATCGCAGCCGGCACTGCGTGGTCTATTTGAACCGGGAGGTGTAACCCACTACTGAGCGTATTATGACGTCGTGGTACGTTCTTATTATTTTTAGTGGTATACGATAATCTTTTGTTGCAATGTTTACTATTCTATTTTGTGTGCTACTTTGTTTGCTTTGTTTTTTACTTCAGCTACATGTTTTCTGATATTTAGCTTTTCGTCCAATATTACGCCTAAATATTTAAATTCCTTAACTCTTTTGACTGATGTATTATAGATTTTGATTGTAGGTCCTCTGTTATAGTCTAGCTTACCTTTAAAGATCACATATTTTGCGTTTTCTGCTGAAATTGACATCTCATTGTTATTGCACCACGCCGTCATATAGTTTATAATGTTATTTGTCTTATTTTCTAGATCATTTCGGCTGTTGCATTTAATCACGACCGCCAGATCATCTGCGTATCCCACTGCTCTTTCCACATTTTCCATCTCATCCAGCATCCGCAAGCATGGCTGGAATACTATATCCCAGACAACCGGACCGAGCACAGAGGCCTTCGGACAACCATTTGTTGGTGTCTTCTGCACAACGCCATCGGCCGTTTCAATTTGAATCTTTCTGTCTTTGAAATAGTCTTTCACAACTTTCCATATTGCAGGATGTATATTTAGATTTTTTAGTACTTTTAGCACCGAGGGCCACCATACGTTATCAAAGGCCCCCGCTATGTCGAAGAATATTGTTAAAACATATTTACAGTTATCATTTTTGAGATTATTTATGCTACCGCAAACCTCGTTGATTGCGTCCTCTGTCAATTTGCCACGACGGAATCCATACTGTAATCTGCACTGCTCAAGTTTTACTCTTTTTACATTTATTCTTGTTATCAATAATTTTTCAAAGATTTTGCTTACCTTTAGCATACAGATTGGTCGGTAGGACTTTGGGCTAGTTTTTGGTTTATCTTCTCCTTTTAACAATACAACGAGGTTTGCAGTTTTCCATCCTTTTGGGAATTTTCCCTGCTTCAGGCATTCGTTGAAGAGTCTCGACATGTACGGAGACCAGTATTCTGGTATCGCTTTATAAATCTCGCTCCTAATTTGGTCCGGGCCCGGAGCTTTATGTGGTTTTAGGGTCTTTATCGCAGCTGCTACTTCTTCATTGGTTATCCATGGCATCTCTTGGTTGTTATTTTCATAAGGGGTATGTGTTGCCTCTTGTCTTATTCTTTTATTTTCATCATTATCGTCTTCTACTTGGTCATCCGGGAATAGTTTTGTGACTAATAGTTCCATTGTTTCACGCCAGCTTTTTGTATATGTGTCATCTTCTTTCTTTAATGTATGTAATATCCCTTTAGTTTTTAGCTTTTGCATTACGATCTTGTAAGGCACACCCCAGATATCCATAGGTTTTCATCCACAAACTTAGCCCAAGTTTTCTTTTTGGTTTCGTATAATTCTTTCTCGAATTTTTGCTTTATTTGTCTATAGTTGTTAAGTCTTATTCTTCTCATTTCGTGGTCTCCAGCCGCTCGCTAGCTTTTTCTGCTTGCTTTCATTTTTCTCTTTAATCTATCCAAACTCCGAGTCCAGAGCAATTTACGGTTGTTGTTATTTCCTGGTGTCGGTGCCGTTTTCATTACTGCTTCAATAGTTTATTTTTCTCTCTCTTTTGCCAAGTCCTCTAGGTCAACATTTTCTTCAATTTGTGGTAGTTTTAATTTCTCTGTTAAGTTTTTGAAGTGTAGTTTTTTACATTATAGTTAATTTTGTTTGGTTCTTCGTTAAATTGTTTATCATCTTTGTTCGCTAGATCCATATTGAAGGCAATGACGCTGTGCTGGCTCGTGGTAACATCTTCCATTACTTTCCATCCATTTATGTATGTGTTCAGGTTGCCCCTTGTCAAAGTGACATCTATGTTACTTGCCGCCCCAGCCCTTCCCTGAAAAGTTGGCGGTTGGTCTGCCTTGTTTTGGACAACTAGTTGATATATATTTATTATATCCTCTTATTTTTCTCCTTTTTCGTCCGTTTCAGGGCAGTGCCAAAGCGGTGATTTAGCGTCTCCCAAAATCATTACATTTCCCCTATAAAACCCCTCCAAAATTCGTTCAAGTTTATGTACAAAGATATCAGCTGGCATAGAGAATTGGCTGTATATATTTACAAGTGTTATTTTGTCACCTCCCAGGCCCATGCTCAGCGCCTGCATCCACCTGCAAGTGTATTTTGAATCTACTAGTACATCTATTTTCTTGTTAAAGATAATCACAGCCACCATTGGATTTGGATCATCTGGTATTAGTATTCTGTCGTCTGTTCTCATTCCCGTCATTTTGCTCTTATTGGTATAAGGTTCTTGGACACACGCTACATCCACTTGCTCCTTGTCACAGTATAGCCTAAGTTCGTGTGTGGCTAGCTTGGATCTGTCTAGATTGACTTGGACAAATTTGAACATTTTATGGATTTGAGTGTCGGTTCGAAAATAACTCGTCCATATGCCATCATAAATTGACGGTATACATTGTTAAGTTGAAAGCACTCATCTCTTCTTTGAAAGACTAATCACCAGCTTCCATAGTTCTTGCGGATCTGAGGTAATTCCGTTTGCTCGCAGATGAATCCTGTCCACCTCGTCAATCACCGGGAAGGTAATACTTTTCCCATTGCTATGGATATTTCTAACAATGGTTCTTAGTGCTGCTACGAGCATTTGGGGTTCCTCTAGTCTTGAAAGTATGTAGGCCTTATTTAGATTATCATAAAGTATGTTAGGGTTATTCCCATCCTCCGGTTCGTCTTCTTCAGCTGATCCTGGATTTCCATCCTCTCCTCTTTCTCTTCAGATGACTTTTATCGTGGCAATTTGCAATGTCTCTATTCTCGAGCTCTTGGTCTTGTTTTTCTTTCGCCATGAGGTCTCTCCTCCTCCTTCTCCAACTCGGAGTTCGACCAGTCACTCTCACTTTCATCTCTGATTGTGTTCCATATTCTTTTTATGTCTTCAAACAGTTTCTTCTCTTGCACCACCATCTCGAAGCCTACGTTCTTAATATTTTTCTCCCATTTTTTAAATATAAGTAATACCTCCTGGGGGTCTTTTCTCCATAGGCCCATACCTGCTATCGGGATCGTGTTTTTACTCTTCCTTCTTCGTTTATCCCTGCCATTAAGTTCATGGTTGTTTCAAGGTCTTCTAGGAATGTCTCTCTTGATGACTTCATATTCATAAATTTGCTGTTATATCTATTTTTTGACAAATAGATATTGAATTCTTTATCGTTTTCTTGTGTAATGTTATAGTGTTCCAATTCTTCGATTTCATATTCGTCATGTGTGAGAGCCACAAGCTGTGCAAAACCTCTAGGGAAAGTTGTCAAGTCCGGGTTTATAAAGTTGTCTATTTTGGTTGATCTTCCTTCGTTTATCAATTTTTTAAGTATTTTCAACTTCTTGGTTTTATTGAATTGTCTGAGTCTGTTCCTACTCCTTATTCTGCATGGGGGTTTCTTTCTTTTTGTGGATTTTTGTTCCTGATCATGGGTCGAATTTTTATTATTGTCCATAATCGAACCTATTTATTACTCTTTGTAAAGCCAGTTTATGTTGAGGGCATTCCTGTTGCTTTTTGGCCCCACACAGCTTCTTCCTCATCCTACATGGTATGCAGACTTTTTGTTCCTTGTCTTTACAGTCGGTTTTCTTTTGGCTTTTTTCCCCACAATTTCCACAACATGTGTCATTCCTGCAGTGTGCAGCGAGATGGCCGCAATCGTGGCAATTTAGGCAAGTACTCAATACCAGGAAGTCCTTCACATTTGTGGCCTCGTACCCTATGTATACTCTAGGGTTTTGCAATATATGTTCTCTTACCTATCTGGGTGTCTCGAAGACCAGGTGGTATCTGTCCTGGTTCTTCGGGCCAGTCTTAAATCGTGGCTTAATAAGTTGTTTCTGCTCGTCTGTCAATTCGTATAAGTTTCTTTGTATCAGTTCTTCTATCACATCCTTTTCTTTTAACTTTGATGGGATATTATAGGCTATCATTAATGGGTTCCGCTTAGTGCTTCTATTTGTTAGGTCAAATTGTTCATTCCCTGGTGCTGTCTTATTTTCTCCTGATCTGCTGGTGTTGCCATTTGTAGAATTAGTGCTGACTTTGCTTCTATAATTTGGAAATTTATGCGATCCTGCCTATTTATTGTTCTGGTTAGTCTCATTCTTGCGTCTTTTATGCTTTCGCCTTCTTTCTGTTTGATGATGATTGTTGCTCTTGTGTCCCTTTTGTTTGTTTCTATTAGTTTTGTTTTTCTGGTACTTTCGCCGAATCTTTTTTTAGTATTTCGGCAAAGCTAACTATTGGCACTTTGATCTTTTTGAGCTTTTAGACTTCCGTTTTCTTTGTACAAGTTTCTAATCTCCTCCTCCATATCAGCCATTTTGTTTTCCAATTTCTGCTTATTCTCTTCTAGTTGTCTGTTTCGGAATTCCAGTTCGTTGACAACCAGACTTCCTTGGACTGCTTCATCTCTCAGTCTGCCATTCGCAGTGTCCTCTTTCTGGAGTTCCGCTTCGTTGTCATTTGCGCAAGTTTTATTTCGCATTGTCTTAGTCTGTCATTTTCTCTTTCCAATTTGGCCTGGTTTCCTTCCAATTCCATTACTCTTCCCTTCATAAATGCTATCTTTATTTTAAGTTCTTTCATGTCTTTTTCCTCTTTTTTCTTTTTGTTTCTTCCTCTTCCATCTCTGGTTCTCGTTTTCTTTTTTTTTCATCCTGAGCTATCAGGTGTTCCTGGCCTTGAGGTATGTCCTTCCTCTTCATCCCGGTCAGTGGGCCCTTTTCTTATACTTCTGAGCGATCTGGGTGTTGCATCTCTCTCCTTATCCTTCTGTATCTTTTCCCAGTCGGCGCACATTGCATCTATAATGGTTTGTTTAAGATCTTTGTCTTCTTTGTTTGATCTGGGTTTTCCCGGATTTATTTCTTTTTCTTGATCTTCTCTTGGAATTTAATCTGGAACGGGTTTTTCGCTTGGTCTCGCGGGTCCCCTTTTTCTGAGAGCCATTCGTTCTCTAGTCTTTCAAGGCCCGAACGCGTAAAATCCGCTAGGTTGCACTTTCTCGCCATCTTCGATTACGCTACGAATAATCACTTAGACACAGAACAGTCAAGCTGTCTTTACACTTACAGGAAATAAATCACCGCACCCCCGGAACCACAGGCCAGGGAGCGTAGCACCCAGTCCGGCACCGACGTCAGGGAGGAGGAACAACGTGGTAAATAAGAAAGGGAGGAGTGAAAGCGGGGAGAGTAAAGGGGGGAGAGGTAAAGGGGGTAAAAGGGGGATGGCCACCCCTAAAGAATTTGGGGGTCAGTAGCCCCCTGGCCGAGGCCAGCGCCCTCCCAGAACGCTTCACAACGGTCCCGAGGATACAGATCATCTAGCCCTGCATGTTCACTATTGGCACCAACACGTAAGAATTTTCAGTGTACTGAGTGACCAGGACTTAGAATGAAAGATTCTTGCCTAGCGACAAATTGTCTGTTGAAGGTCACCGGATATTGTCGGTCAGTTACTTCAATGATGTAGAAGTTTTCTGATCGACGTGAATAGCATTGGTTTTAAGCCTATAAAGTTAGCATAGAAATCTTTTGGACCCAATTACTCCTCAAAAAAATCTGGCGAAGTTTGTATCCTCAGGAGTTATGCCTTTTAGGTTTATCATCAAGTTTTTGTACTCACTTTTTATCTCCTCCTTGTTCCTCCCATCAAAAGAACACGAAAACGCAGCACTTTCACACACGTAACACGCGTATCAAAGCACTAACTCAATAACTCAATGTAGTAGGGACACTTGACATCACTTTGTGAGGAATTGCACTACTTTGCCCATACCTGGCTCATAGCAAGGAGTTCATTTCCCAGGGCTGTGTGATACGCTGTGTTTGTTTATACTGATAAAATGCTACGACCCCTTTTTCATCCCATTCGTGAAAGGCTAGAGCACTTTTTTGCACCCCTGTTTGTAAAAGATTACGAACACATTTTCCAACCCTTATTTAACAAAGCACACATTTCATAAAAAGAATACGATTCCTATTTAATATAGCAGAGATTACGATCTCTAACACTATAAAAGACTACGGCACCTTTTTTATTCCCTATTTAACATAGCAGAAATTACCTGACCTACATATTTTATAAAAAGGCTACACCCCCTATTTAATATAGCGGAGATCACACAGGATTTAACGCCACATAGCGCACACGGCTACGACCCCTATTTAACATAACAGAGATTACATAAAAGGCTACGAAACTCGTTTTCAACCCTTACAGTGGCTATGGTCCAGCCCCTACTTAACATAGCAGCAATATATGCTAGGTACGCTTTTTAACCCCCACGTGAACTCATTCCAGCCCTATGTAACGTAGCAGAGACTACGAACCACCATAGCACAGATTAGATCAGTGCCTTTTTTCATGCCCTATTTAACATAGCAGAAATTACCTAACCCACGCATTTTATAAAAAACTACAACTCCTATTTAACAAAGAAAGAGAATACACAGTGTAGACTATTTAACCTACATGAAAGACTATGACACTTTATTAACCCTTATATTTTATAAAAGGATACGACACCTTTTTCCAACCCGTATTTAACATAGCAGAGATTACACATGAATATAGGCTAGTTAATTTAACCCAGATAACGTGGAATAGGAGATTCCTCCAACACTATGAAAGAGTACAAAGCTCTTTTTCATCCCTTGCATAGCACCATAGCAGAGATTACCTAACCCACATAGGAGTGCACGATATGATGCTTATTTTCAACCCTATAAAACACTACAGAGGCTACACATTTTGCGAGCCCCTATTTAACACAGTAGAGATTATATGCCCTCTAGGTTAGAGATTACAACTACGGCTACGAACACATTTTAGACCAGATACACAGAAATTTAGGCTATTTAGCCTAATAGAGATTACAACCCCTTGTTCACAACCACTATTTACCATAGCAGAGATTACACAGGCAACGAGTTTACAGGCACATAACATATATTACAACAGAAATTTGAAGTCAAAGGTAACGGTCTACACATTTTCCTCGCAACCCTTAGCAGGCAATTACATACATATTTTCCCATTCCCTATTTAACACAGCACAGAGGCTACGGTCTTACAACAGTGCCAATGTCAAATTTGAAGCCAATTTATTTACCTAACCCACATAATAGACCACACTCGACCGAATGGTCAATAGTAGTCAATATGAGTGTGTTGGCTAAGCACTTATAACCACAACCAAGTGTCACTGTCTGGTGAAAATTGCTAATATGAGTCTTTCTTTTAATACTACCAGTGCCAAAGTCAACAAATTGGTACTATTGTCAAAGGTTAAATATTTAACACTGTATATCTCGTAAACGGCTAGACATATTGAAATTCTGTTTTCACATTTGGTATGTGAGCATTGAGTACTATATGCGAAAAAAGCGGTGGCCTCGAGGTAGAAGGTTAAATATTTATCCCTGTATATCTCGTAAACGGCTAGCCATTTTGAAATTCTGTTTTCACATTTGGTATGTGGGATTGAGTACTATATGCGAAAAAATGGTGACCTTGAGGTCAAAAGTAAAATATTTAACCCTATATATATCGTAAACGGCTAGACATATTGAAATTCTGTTTTCGCATATGGAATGTGGGCATCGAGTGACCTCGGTACTTTTTATTCTATAACCAACTTATGAAAATATAATTTTAAAAAATATTTCCTTTTATTATACATAAAAGTCTGCAGTAACTTTTTAAAAAAACAGCAAAGATTACACAGGGCTTTCACCATAGTTTAAACTGTAACATAAATTTGAAGTTTTTGTGTATAATGCTAACTGAACTCATCTGGCTATTCATCTCGCGATCAACTAGACACACACACGCATGGTTTACGGAGAACTTAATCTCGCGCCAGGTACCTACACACATGGTTTACGGAGAACCTAATATCGCACTAGGGACAATTCTCATAAACGAATAAAGCATAATATCGCTAACATTAGTGTTGCTGGTTGAGAATTTATTTAAGAAGTTCTGTATTGAATAGCAAGATGCACGAAATACTAAATAGAGAAAACAATAGTGTCCACAGAACTGAGATTAATCACCTTGAATGCGTCTATTATTCCACGTATAACAGTTTCGTTTTACAAAACCTTATATGGTACGATATATATGGTGGAAGGCTATAACTATAAAAAAATTCACCGTGCCCTGAATTAGAAATGTAAACAGCAACCCAATGTTCACCAGGTTATTACTATTATTAGTATTTATAATAATAGCAGCAGGAAATGTATGAAAAACGGAGATTGATCTGCAGCATATACTCCTATAAAATGATTTTCAGGCAAATTCTGTTGTATTGCCTCATAAAGTTCAAGGGCATTTAACATTTTCTTTTAATTAATATATATTTTTCTCTGGAAATCAATTTCTAGTTCTGATGAGAATTCACCGTAAATAACAGCTGTTACAGGATAAGGCAGTTCTTGCCTAAAATGAACTTCTAACCGTACACTTCCTTGTCGCGGGCTAGTATGAATTGTAGCACTAGCACTAGAATCGGGAATTAAATCAAACACCAGTAGAGTATAACAATTAGGATATTCGGCAAGTGAAATATCAATACCTTGATTAGAATAATAAATACCAGAACCTGTAATTATAGTAGAATATGCTTGTATATATAGCTTATTATGAAAATTGGCTGTAGTGGTCTAGATGGAACAGAAGTACCGTCAACATACAATGTAAAGAAAGACATACTTAAATGCTTAAAATTAAATGGATTTGTCTGATAAGTGCCGTTGAAAGCTGTAATGGTAACAAAACTAATAATAATACGTTTCGGCACTATGCCGGAAAACAAATCTTTAAGGGTGGTGTTGTAGTGTGTTTTCTTAGTATTCGTCAGAAAAGAAAGCACCAATATTTCAGAATACTTATCTATCACCGGAAATTGAGAGAACGTAATATATATGAGGCTTCCTTTTTGTTGCGGCTAGCAACAAACGTATTTACCCCTCTTTTTAGCAATAAGTAAAATATTGCTGGCAGAAATATCCACATTTAAAAATAGCATACAATCAACCAGTGACATGAAGCACTTATCTTACCTGTCAATCAATATAAAAACTTAGTGGTTCTCAACCTATAGACCTCGTTTAGCATCCGGGTCTCAGAATAATAATAATGTTTACCTGGAACTGTAATAGGTTTAGGTTTCATTTCACATAAAAAGTCAATGAGGACACTGTGATTTAAGATGAAATATTAGAAATTTATTGGAACTAAATTCTCTTTCTCTTTTAGTTTTTCTTTCCAAGTTTCCTATAAAACCAACGCAAAATATACACTACAAATCTACCTACCCCCAATCTAAATTTTTTCCTAAGAGAAATTTTAATCACAAACATTTAACCCAAATTTCAAAATTTGAGACCTCAAAATCTAAGTTTCACAATATGCTTCGGAAGAATAAAGAAATATATGAAATAATCGACATACAAAAGAAAAAGAACAAGGAAAATACATGCATCTACGTTTTTAAATAAACAAAATATATATATACACAACCTTAGTATTAAATTAAAATCCATTGACACAAACTCAGGCGTCAACATGCACGGAAGGCCTCCCAAGCAACCATCACATGCATTCATAAACCCAGAACACATGAAGATAATAAATCCAAGAAACATGTCAAAATCATCTATAGAAGAACGCTTTAGACTTCCGAGCTTACATCATAACGAAATAGGTCTTAAAGTTTTAAAATATCATTGGGTTTTAAGATCCTTCATTAGGCCACAGTTGAATAGTTTAAAATGGAATCCATTTCTAAAAAACTTACTCGAAATCCTACCAACAATTTCTGAATTAGCCTTATCCTCATTATCTATTGTTAAATTATTTCCTGTGTTATGTTGTTTTAAATAAAACATTTGATTTCCCTCCTTGCTTACATCAGAATTTCTCAAATCAGAAGTTTTCACAATTTGGAATTCATTAACAATTGTTTCACCTTCAGAAATTAAGACATTATTACAATTTCGACTTTTACCCCTTTTATGGGCAGTATTTTTGATTTGTATAGCAGAATAGTTCATTCCAGTAGGTTCAGACGGATGCGAGATATCCAATCCCCTATGGATGGAGTTGGGCTCATCAAATTGGTGAAGCTCCATCTCGCTCGCAGAACAAGAAAAGGTCTCTTGATTACTTTTCATTAGAATGTCAATTTTTGTACCATTAACCTCATCCTTTGCAGAGCTATCAAGATTCGAGGATCTTGAGCAGATCCCATTGTCGAGTGAACCAAGCTCCACCTCAGATGAGATGGTAGTATCAACCCAAAAGTCTTTGGAAAACTTTTGTATATGTTGAACAGGATGATAGATTTCATCAGGGATTATCCCATCACGTCCTGGTTCCTGGTTTTGACTTCCATCCATTACATTAATAAATCCAATTGGCTTATCAATGGATGTTGCAGGTATGTCCAGATCACCATATTTTTTTAATGAAGTACTTAACTGGCTCCCTGTTTGGATAGTCATTTGGTTGGGGTTCGTTCCAACAGCATCAAGACCTCTCATACAAGTCGAATCACCAAGGATATTATTGGTACATGAAAAATATAAAGAACAAACTTTTATATCTTCAACATAATAATTTTCTTCTTCATCAATAGCATGATTAGAATTAAATGATTCAGAATTTGCTTCAAATCTTACATCTAAATAAAATCCTGTTTTGATAGCAGGACAAAATTCCTTGGCTTCTGGATTAAGATCATAACCACTATTGGAATCACTTTTTTAATCAGGATTTAACAATGAGGCAATCCTTTCATCAACATCCTTCCTTTCCCCTTTCAGTTTAACCTCCGTATCCAGGAGAGCTACAAGAAATACTTCCAACATACAAGTTATGTCTTATCCGTAAAATCATCAGAATTTAATACAGAATTCGTGTCATGAATCTCAAGGTTTGAATTATTAATACAAGAATTAAGATCATCAACATCAAATGAAGATGCATGAACATTTTCAATATTATTCACATTCATGTTATTCTTCAAGGATTATTACTTAAATAGTAATTGTTTCAATTCATATTCTAATTTACTAAGTTCCTTTGACCTAAAACAAAAATTAACATGGAATTTCTGGATCTACACTATTATTAATAGGATTACATTCAGAACCCTAATTTTCTTTTAGTTGTTTTATTTTGTCTTTATTTCTTCCCTTTATTTTATTATTTCTCCTTTCTTTCCTGCAAGAAGGATTAAGAGAACAAGAAACACGATAATCAAATGTACTCAACTCTGAATTATTAAGTGTACTAAATAATTCAAAATCACGTTTAGATTATTACTATAATCTCCCTCGTTTACAGTGTTTACAAAAATCCATTGAGGTACAAAGCTTGTCTTCCTCCTTGGTTTCAAAAACATTAGAGATTTCCTGTTTAGTAATATTTTCAGGATCTAGCAACTCTTCATCCTCTATTTCCTCAATAGGGAATTTAGGTTTTGATTTTTTTTGGAAAAAATACCCTTTTGATTCATTCGATCTAGAGTTGGTATCCCTGTTAACATACTCAGAGATTGGCATCACACTATTATCGTTATCACATACATCGTTCAAAATCAAAGGTAACTTCATATTATATTTACCAATTTCAGCTAATCCTTCTTTAATGCTGAAGGTAATGTCCAAATAATAAAATAAGTCTATCCCTATTGTAACATGGTCAGTGCTTTTATCAAGAAATATCAACCGAATAATAATCGTATAGTTGTCAAAAGTAATTTGGACATAAATTTCCTTATCCATTTTAATCCTACGATTATCTATGGTAATACCACAATTTTCCCCTTTGGTCACTTTAATTCCAGGAAATAATTCCAAAACTTCATCGTAAAACTCCTTATTGCATAATGAACAAGTTGAAGCTGTATCCAATAATCCATAGTACTCTTTGTTACATAACTTGATTGGAATATGCACTGACTTCTTACCTCTATGTTCATACACAGCTTGTTAACCACCTTGTGTAGTTTCTAAGACTTTGAGTTTTTCAAAGACATGGCCTTTTATTTTCCTATTAGGACAATTTCGAACTCAATGGTTTTGATCACATGAGAAACATTTATTTTAGGTTTATCTTTTATGAGTAAATAAGATTTCTTTGGAGATACAGCATTATCAGGGCCTAACTGAAATTGTTTTTCATAATTCTGGAATTTAGAATAAGTTTCCACTAAATAATCAAGTTCCTGCATAGAATTAGGACAGCAATTCAGAAAAATATCCTTACGGATTGAAGGCAAACAACCATTAACAATTAAGGAAATAAATCCTTCTTCATTCGTATGTGTTACGAGAATCTTTGTAGCTCTAAGTATCCTTCGTTCAAAATCACGCAATGATTCACTAAGTTGTTGAGGTTTGTAAAGTTCATTCGAAACTAATTTATGAATAGCAACACCAGAAACAAGTAAACTCATAATGTGAAAACAAGTTTCATTCGAGTTTCTAAAAAAATGCATAAATTCCCTCATTTTTTCATACAAGACACCAACAGTTCTAGTACGGGCAGAGTACAAAAGTATATTAAAAGGATAAACGTCCTTTTCAAAAAATCTCAGATAACTGACACAAAAATCGATAAAGTTCATATGGATTTAATCCATCGTTAAAGGAATCAACTTCAATTGCTCATCAAGAATGGTAAAAGCAGTGTTTTGTTCTATTTTCTCAAAGGAACGAGACGAAAAATTATTAGCACATGGATTAACAAATTGAGTGGGCCAACGATTGACTTTTCCTTTTGCGTTCCGAGATTCAATAGTATCTTGACATATTGGTAATCCATGATCTCCAACATCAACAAGTCTAGGTGAAGGTTTCCCATTTACATTTTGAGGAAATCTAGTTTCATTACCAAAATGTCTAGAATTTTGTTGAAAAACATGTTTAGGATAAGTCTCTAATTCATCAGGACTCAAATCAATCAATCATGGGATAGGAATGCAATTGTAAGTCATTCGGACGAATGTCAGGAATGTACTCAGGATAAAGGCCTGAGCACAACCTTTACCTATCCTGACACTCGAGGTTAGACATAGGTACTGTCGATCTATCACTAAGTAATGAGACGTCACTTGTTAGTATTCATACCGAATGTCGGGAGATTATCTAGAATTAAGACCAGGACGTTCCTCACATTCGGGATTGAACACACTTAATGACTGTCTTTCATTAATTAATGGAATACGACTTCTAGAGTAGCTTACACTATTATTCAAGGAACTAATATTCATTTCCATGATAATTCATAAAAAGAAGAAAAATTCAGCAAACGGAACAATCGTATCTTCAATTTCTAATATAAAAACAACTCACAAATGCAAAGAGGCATTCGCAATTTTCCATTTCTTACGTAGTGAAGCAAAAATCACAAACTCGTTAGTCGTCTTGAAGCGGATATAGATAGACACAGCAAAGCATGAATCAAGTTGTCTAACCTTGATTAACACACACACAGAGAAATACAGTCTTTGCGTTTGACCTTGAGTGCTAACTTTACTGACACGAAAAGTCAGAGCTCCCACGTTCCTGTTAATCGCAAATAGCATTGACTGTGTTGATTCAATTTCCGTATCCATTCCTCGGGTTTTCTTCCTAAAGACTTTTTTCTTGACAATGAAAGTAAAAAAGCAATATAACACACATAAAAGGGGTGTGAAATATAAATATAAAGATTTTACAGAAAGCTTGTAATCTCAGGAAAAAACTAACATTCATGTAGTGTGCTTTCTTAGTATTCGTCAGAAAAGAAAGCACCAATATTTCAGAAAACTTATCTATCACGGGAAATTGAGAAAACGTAATATATATAAGGCTTCCTTTTTGTTGCGGCTAGCAACAAACGTATTTTCCCCTTTTTTTAGCAATAAGTAAAATATTGCTGGCAGAAATATTCTCATTTAAACATAGCATACAATCAACCAGTGACGTCAAGCACTTATCTTACCTGTCAATCAATATAAAAACTTAGTGGTTCTCAACCTATAGACCTCGTTTAGCATCCGGGTCTCAGAATAATAATAATGTTTACCTGGAACTGTAATAGGTTTAGGTTTCATTTCACATAAAAAGTCAATGAGGACACTGTGATTTAAGATGAAATATTAGAAATTTATTGGAACTAAATTCTCTTTCTCTTTTAGTTTTTCTTTTCAATTTTCTTATAAAAACCAACGCAAAATATTTTTGCAAGGATAGAGCTTCTTAGATAATTCAACTTACCTAAGATAATCTTCCCATACCACTCTTATATCAGCTCCACAGAAACTCTTCCAGAATTTAATTACTGGAAATACCCTCCTCTCCCTTTACATAAATCCAACTTATAGGAAATATTCAGCCTGAATTCCATTATTTAAACATTAGACAATGAATAGTGGGTGAATCAAACTCACGCTTCCGTTTACACAATCCATGAGCGGTATTTAACTTCCATTTTACACACAGACAAAATCACCATTTCTCATTTTTTTTCAGTAAACATCCTATTCACCACAGAATTAGCAATCACAATTACTCCAGATATTAAGGACTTATGTACTATTCCAATTTAACAGAAAGTTTCCACTTCAACATGTAACACGAAGTTTGAAGTATAGCATTTCACAAACGTACTTCTTTTAGCCATTATATAGATAATACGTAACTTCAAACTCGTACATTTTTCAAACGTAGTTATCTTTGTCACAATATTACGAACAACCTTTTCAATAATCCAATTCAACGAGCAATTTTTTAACGTGGTTGTCTCTGTCACAATTACAAGCTTTCTCTCATCCCATCCTGCAGAAACCTCAACCCGCGCTACCACTACGTGGATTTTACCAAAGTTAACCAATCAGGTTTCAGGACGTGGCAAATGAGTCCAAAGGAAACTGAGCTCATGAAGGATGTTACAACTAGTTGAAAAACAGCCATTTTGTGTCCAACGAAATTTTGAAAGGGGGTTCCACACTGCAGTGTCCACAATACCCTGCAGTAAAGTCTCTGTCTTCACCTACACCTTTGTTATCGTTTATTTTACTGTAAATTAAGGATTTTGTAATACTTTATTTTGTGCTATTTTCACCGTGGGCGACACATCAACCTTTTTCACAAACAGTGTTGCATCTGTAATTGCTTGTTTCCCCTCGGCTCCAGTCTCTCCCATTAGACAAAATACGGGCTTAACTGAAATTAGCTTAATACACAACTGTACACCACTGAATAGAAATTTCTCCTGATTGAAAATATCACCATGAATATAGCTCAGTAATTCAAAGGGCTGACTTAACGCTGTGAGAAGTGAACGTTGTTTAAAACCCTGATTATTATTATCGGCCACACTGTCCATATAACCGGCAGTATCTTTAAACCACATTACGCTCTGAAGGTGAGTTGTCTTTGCATTGGCATTATAATTCAGTAGTTTTTCAATATACGATCGAATTGGATATGTATGCGAGGAAAAGGAAATTAGTTGATTATTCAGATATATCTGTACCTCGCTGAACATTGCACTGAGAAAATCATTTACAGGACCTAATTTCTTATCAGCAATTGTTAAATCTCTGTATGTGGTAAAACATATTGTCTTATCATCACCGTGGCCGGAAATTACAAACTCTATGGGTACATTATCAGATATTGACGCTACAGGTTTATACGGCACTGATTTATTACCAATAATACTAGTTTGAGCGGGCAGACCCGCAAATCGATCTAATACTTATTTCGGACACTCACACTGCATTTTTTGCTTTTCTGCTATTAATACCCACACTAGTATATTTTTTTATAATACCTTATTACTAAAATGAAGTTTTACACATACACTGCCATATTGGAAAAGAAGTGGATTACCTGTGCTATCACTTAAATCAGTAATAATTTGATCAAAATCTTTACGTTGTACGGGGACATAATGAGGATTTTCAAAGATATGCACATTACTAGCACTATACTCTTTAATATTTGTATTTATAACACATAGTAGTGGAGCAACAGTATCGCCTACCAGCTGAGGTTCTACAATATCACTATAAATATACATGTGTACGGGTAGAGATTTCTGTAAATCAGGCGGATAACGCGCATGATGTACAAGTGCAATATCATCTTGCTGAACATGATCAAAACCTAGTATTTTGGCTAATTCGGTTGATAGGCTAATTCTTTTACACTCTCGTCAAATTTTATTACTCTACTAACTTCACTGTGTTTTACCGAAGCTTTAACTTTTAATTGTAAATTCAATTTATCGTTTTTACAGTTAATTTGAGATAGAATATTATCAACATGATAATAATGGCCGGGCATATTTTAGTTATATTCCAGCTGACATTATCATTTGCGTGATAATAAATATTATTAGTATATTTGGAAACATTCTGAAATGTCCCTGTATAATGTACTTCGACAACAGCTGTTTCTCACACGCCTTTCTCTAGCACGAGAGGATGATATAATTTTGTAGTATAACATGCCAGAGTATTTTGCGGAAAATATTCCATAGAACTGTTACTGGGGAGTGTGAGGTAAAAACTAGTACGCTGCTCCATAATTAATAAAAAATCTCTCTCTTCTTCCTCCTTTTCTTTACACGACCACCTGTTTGCTTATTTTTACGTTTTCCTCCTACCGCCAACACTTGATTTATTTTATTTTGTGCTTTATTCTTTAAATTACTTTCTGCCTCTTGCCAACATGCTTTTAAAGCCTCTTCAACGGGTATATTACAATTTAGTACGTCTTCGGCTACATTAATACCACCACGTAACAATTCTTTACCAACAGATTTTGCACCTTGTTTTAATAATGGAAATACAGTACGAAATAAACCACCTAGAAAACTACCAAACCCATACACTTCTTGATATGGTGCAACTCTATATACATTATAACCACTACCTGCTTGGTGCGGATAATGTTGGAGAATAAGGATCATTCCTTTTTTCTGCTATACACATAAATATAGTAGTAGTTTATAATAGTGTATTATTATTATTATTATTATTATCTTTCTTCAGATATAGAAAAAGGACTTTATCCATTTTATAACCACACACATCTACGTTACCTCTTAACAGAGGGCAGTATGGACTCAAACATTTATACTCTTTCAAGGGGATATTATAAAATTGCCAATTACCTAGTTCTAAAGTACAAAATGCACAGCTTACAATATCGGGTAATTTAACAAAATAAAAACTACACTCTGCAAGTTGATGTGGTGGAACTTGCCATTCCCCCGGTTTTTTAAAATGTTTTTAACCGTTCGTTAAATAGGATACTGGAATCCATGAATTAAATGAAGCTGGATAACCCCGAAACCGAACAAGCATTCGTTTACTTTTAGCTTCTAAAATTTCGTCTATTTCGTAAACTTTGGGTAGTGGCACAGCTTGTATTTATTTACTCTTCCTAAAATGTACCAACAATCACATCACCATTTAAATCCTATAATGTATAAACCAATTTATTTTCCTTATTTTTTGGTTGATTTTAAATATTTCCAGAGTCCAGTTTTCTTTGTAGCATTTTGCAAAATGTCATTTTGCCTTAGTAATTTGCACAGTATCCCCTTCTTTATATTTTTCTGCTTTAACACTAGTACTGGTTGGTTGTTCCATCAGTTTATTCCACACTTGTTGAAACGTATTTTGGTTCACTAGAGCTGGTGGTAGTTTGTGTGCTGCGTGTGGCCTAGAATGATATCCGTGAATTAGTCGGGAGAGAACATCTATGTAGCGGTAAGTCTTCTTTGCTGTAAAATATATCCACATTTTTTGCTTCAGGCTCCGATTAAAACGTTCTACGAAGCCTGGCTTAATATTGGGGTTTTCATTTGTGTAAAATGAATATGTTGCTTTTTTAAGTACGCCTGGAATTGTCTGTTAATAAACTCTGTACCGTTATCTGTTTGTGGCCGCAGGGGTTTGCGCCTGGGGGTTGATGTAAAGATTTTCTCGAATGCCTTTATAATGTTTTCAACAGTTTTTGTACCCACAGGCACGGCCCATGCATAGCGACTAAATATATCAATCACTGTTAAAATATACCGGTACCCATCATTATATTTTTGTAAACTTTGAATATCGTTTAAATCAGCTTGCCATTGATCGTCAATATTAAACACAAGATAAGGATTCCGTTGAAGCCATTTACGTGCTGGTTTATGCAGTGTATATGTTGGTTGTTCTTTTAACCATTCTCCCACCCTGTGTGAAGGTATTGATTTCTTTACAGCTTTCCATAATGCTTGAGCTGTTGAAAACGAGGCAGGGTGTGAAGGGTTATATTAAATATTTGCTAACTTAATCACAGTTTATAGTTGCGCCAATTGACAGGTTTTTTACGTTTACGTGATGGCTCCGGCTCCTCTTCCTCCTGCTCTGCTTTTTAGGGAGCAGCAGCTGTCAGCTTTCGAATATGCTCTATTCGTTGAAGGTTACTGATATACTCTAAGGGTATATTGGATTTTGCTAATAGTACGGCAAATAGTTCCCAACCGGTGCGTGGAATATTTTTCTTACGATACCTAACAAAAGAGATATTAAATCTACGATATTTGCACCAGGAATTGCTTTACCATATATATTAACGTTACCATTTGCATCCCATTGAATGTCGGAATTTTGTTTTAATTTTCGTAATAAAGATCTTGCTTTACGCAGGCAAATTTCGGGGAGGGTAGATATTATCTCATCATCATCCTCTTCCTCATTCTCCTCCTCCTCCGCACCACCCCGTTTCTTAATAGTATTATTAGTAGTAGCAGCAGCAGTATTTGTTGTTATTGCTACCGGTTTTTGAACAATTTGGAAATATTTTTGCAATACCTCTCTTTATTGTACCCAGCACTCATACTCTTATTGTTTAAAATTTCTTTCATCTCGCCATTCAGATTAGATTTAGTTTGATAATAATGTAATTTTTCTGGTGAAATTAAAATAAGTTTTTCGCATGCTGCATTATTTAAACAAACTAGATAGTAAACCTCCTAGAATGGGTGGAAACAATGCAGTGAGAAAACCACCTTTTTGTACAATTGTACGTTTTTTCTCTTCTTTCAGCGAGAGTCCTTTCTTTACCAAATACCTAAGCTGATTTTTATATTTCCGTTATTTATTTTTCTCCTTTTTATTTAACGGAACATTTCCTTGCGAAACGTTATAGGAACATTCACAAATAGAACGAATTAATTCAGAATCTGCATTTTGTAATATCGCCTTGCGTGCTTTAGGCTTTGCCTATGTTAAAAGTCTTAGTAAGTGTGCATTCTGCTTATTAATCTTTTTTGCGTCTAGTATAGTAAAAATAGTTGTTAAAATATTAAATATAATATTTTACAGGCACATATACATAATTGAATGAATCCGAGGGGAAAACATTTGTTTGAACACGCTGTTCATCGGGAGTATTGTGTTTTACATCAAATAGTAGGTAAGCGTGAGCATTTTGGGTTGCATCTCGATAGGCTTCCTGAATAAACTTTGCGTTACCTGGATACATTTGACGTGACAGGTAATTAATTTGATCCTGGTCTCTAGGATTTTAAAAACATACTATATATTGTCAATGTAATGAAATATCACGCATATCTCTAATCTGATGGGATATATTCTGAGTAATAAAAATAAAACTTAAATACCTATGGCGACTACCTTTGGTTAAAATATCTACAAGACTGTTATTACATTCACGCATTAAATGATCTTTAATTATAAAGTGCGGGTCTTCTTCCGCTGAAAATTCATCACCCTGAGGCAATCTTTCTTTAAATTCACAGCATGAGGAGAGAATATTGTATAGGGGTTGCTATTCGCCATAACACCATACTATATTTTTCCATTTTTCAGCATAATGTTGTAGAAATGTTTTTACAAAGTACGCCTTTCCACACCGTCGGGCCGGCGACAATACATGTAAATGGATGTTGAAACTCCATATTCTAATCTATTATAAAATAAATTAGTAATATAATAAAACATTGTTATTATTACGATTTAATAATGCCAATACTTTCAGTACAATTTGTTTAGACAAATTAGAACATTCTGGAATAGATTTAATATCTTCTAAACACTTTTGAGCATATTGTGTTACGTCTTCACATTGCTGTGAATATTGCCTGTTGAATACATGGCATGTAGAGATGAAGTTTTCTCCACGTATAAGGACTAAATTTACCTGACCGTTATTATCATCCTCTGATGAACGGAAAATACACTGGCGAATACTCTTAAAATTATTCGATAATGATAGCTCATAATTAGCGCTAAGAGAAAATTTTGTGGGTAGTGAAGTTGCTGTAGTCGAATTAAAATAGCTATATATATATAGCAAATATGACAGCAAATTATACAACTCCTTAAGAGAATATCGTATAAGATCGTAGTAATTATGTAAACTGATAACTGCAGAAAATGTCCCCGTATTATCATCATATGCAAGACCGACACATTTTAATTTCATTAAAATAATAATAATGATTTAAAATTTGATTATCCATTATTTCTTTTCTATACATGGGAAAATAGATACAATACCATAATAGCTTATTTAATCTATTCGTTGTCTTTTAAAACCGTATGGGACCGTATCGTAATTATCAGTCCTTCTTTTCCTTTTCATGTACACCAAATGATAATTTTTTTTTACGGCTAGAAAAGAATGATCTTTCATGATCTTGATTATGACCTTTCATGTGAGTAATCTTTCTTTCGCTAAACACATGAACAGGTGGAGCGTTGTTAAGTATCATCTCTTTTATTTTTTTGAAATTATTTTTTTTTAGAATTTTCATAATTGAGTGTTATTCCTCGAACTTTACACACATAAAAATTTTCCCCAATATGGGGGTTGTATTTTTCAAATCCATAGTTCTTTGGGCCTCCGGAACAAAACTCACTAAACCCCTCAACACCGTATGCTTGTAACTCGTTAGTAAGTTAAACAAGCATATCACTTGTTTCTAACTTTGTCCCGTCCGGGGTCTCCACATAAATTATACTATCCTTATCAGAGTATAGCACATATTTAACTAATTTATCCAAACAATTATAGAGCTCCAGACGAGCGTGGACACTAGTTTAAGCAGCTATTTTCACATTTGTATTGGTGTGTGGCACATTCGCGCTATTAAGATACTGCCAATTTAAAATTAACGTGTCATCGTTAATTTGAATATCTTCGTGCACTTCAATATTTGGATAGGCTAACTTGTTAAAATATTCACCAGGATCAGTTATTATTGATGTTTGACTATAATTTTCTTTCTGACCGAATTTACCCCAAAAAATATTTAGTGCTAATTTCCCTTAGCTCTTACGACCATTATTTACACATATTTTGTCCGGATCGAACTTAATACCTTCTTTATCATAATAGCTGCTTATAAATTCCTGTTTCCTTTCATCGGTCGTGCACCACGCAGGCCAGCCGCTAGTCTCTGTTTTTGTTTTTAGGAACTTATTAATATACTCTGTAAACATACCAACTTCTTTCTTAACAGGATTATATTGTTCAACCTTAAAATGCCATGCCTCATGAATTTCTATTAACTTATACGCTTTTTCAATCGCCTTGCGAACCTCATCCCCTATCCAAGTACCGGCAATGGCACGCTCCTTATCACTATGTGTACTAACCCTGATTTAATAAATCTACGCATGCTCTGCAGCGAGGGAATAGTAACTTACCACCAGACCGATATGGTAACACAGGGTGATACAAATCGGTTGGAGGAAGAATAGTACATTTTACTATTTCCTCAATCTGGTCGATGGGCGGTCACTCATTTCCTACATAAATATGTGTAGGATGCCTCACTGGATTTTTTACCTAATTACAGAGAGGGTACAGGGAGTATACGTCCCCCTTTTTCACTTTATAATGTAATTTCACCAGGTTTGTCCGCCCCCATACAGAGCATCACGCGGAGTCATTGTTTCTTTTCTGCATGTGGGGTAGTTTTTAAAATACCTCTAAATATTTTCATTATTTTTCATTTGTGTTTTCCATTGACACCCCCACATGGTATGCACTACATAACCTAATTCTTCTAATCTTTTCATTTAGCAACTGTACTTTCATATTTTATATTCATAGTAGAGAAAGTGTTATTATCGAGTGGTTTATCAAGTCCGGTTCGATAACTCATACGACAACCGTGATAAACACAGCCTTCATACTCCCAAACATGTTCTTTTCCGTTCTCCGTATCATTCCAATATACATTCACTTTAAAATTACCTCGCACTACATTTTCTTTTCCATTACCCGCGTGCTCTATTTTTATTCACCTTTTCTTTTCTTCCCACACAAGCCATTGTATCGCTTCGACCGACTGGACATCATTCCATCGATAACCCTTTCTCGGTATAATACCAATAGTTTCCGGTCTCAAATAATTACGCCTAAACTCTAAATTGCAAGCGCTGGCTATACGAATTCCTTCCATTAGGGGGTTTACTTTTGTCTCAACCTCATACTGTTGCATAAAACGTGAACAAGTCATTCTTAATATATTTACATCTTGCCGACAGTATTTAATCAATTCCTCCTGCACACTAAACGTATAATTCTCCCCCATATTTATATACCACTCCATAAACTTATCACATTCTTCTTTATGCATATTATCTACCCCATAGAATGTCTTGGCAGGCAGCGGACCGGAATAATTCTGATTACCTGTGGTGTTAAAAAAGTGTGGGAAATAACCCTTAGTTGAGAGAAGATCAAACGCTTGGAGCATTTTGGCCAATGCCATAGGCAAGAAGTTAAGTGAATCGATAAAACGTAACTTTTTAAATTGAATGCTTAGAAGCTAAGAACCTTTGATAATAATATCGGGGAACCAATGTTTATTATTTATCATACTTCTTAAAGCAAAATGGGCATCGTACCCTCGGGAGTTGTGCCCAACACATGTAATATTATTGATAGAAGATCGCTTCTCAGCAAGACAATTTAAAAACTGTAGAACACAATCTTCACCCTTAAGGATGTGTTCTCTTACACTACACACAGAACAACTTAAATTTATATAATTTATACCAATGTATTTATAACACAAATGTTGTGGTATTAATAGATTGGGTACGTGTCCATACACATTATTTACACCATCCACTGTTTCATCCTGGCGATTCTCAATATCTTAAAATAAAACCATAGCTTTTTTTTCTGACTACTTTCCACATCATGCCCTTCTTTCGACCGCATGAAACATAAATGGTTGTGAGGCATCATACTACGGCAGTTTACACAATATATTTCCTCGCATATATGAGAGTTACGAACCTTTGTTAATATATACACCTTTAAACATAAATTACACTGTTTTCTAGTTTTACATATCATACCCTTATGATTATTGAAACACACACTACCATAAAATGATCGATTACATTCATTATATTTTATTAAGGATTTCACATCAACACATGAAGGCTTACTCCCACACTGTGAACAAACAGCCTAGCATTTAAAATCGTGTTGGTATGAGTTTTGATATTTACTATGACATTTCTCGCAATAATAACCGCATGAAAATGCTACCGTTAAGCTTGTAATTACATTATAATGATTGTTTATTAATATTAAGTTAATGGGAGTTTCACGACCACCAACTCCTTCATATAGAATTAATTGGCCCGACAAATCTCCATACACAGTTATTTTATAATTAGTTAGCACACTTTGAAATTGGTGAATATCTTTAATTGTTCCGCCAGTGGTCCCCGGTTTAACACATACTTTATTAACTTCCGTGTTCATAATTTTTTCCTTTGATTATAATATGTCTGTCGTTCTTTATTATTATTTTTATTATTGATCAACCCCATAGCTACTACTAGAGCATGGGCGAGAGAGCGAGTATCGCTATTTTTAATCACAACTATAACCGTATTTAATTTGGTATATTCGTCAATATCGGATAGACCCTGTTTCACCCGACCTTCACCTTTATTCATTTGCACATGATGAAAATTGACTATAAACCGTTCTTGATTTAACAATGACACATTTGATTGTACAACTTTTTCCATAGCATGTAAAATGTTTTCAATAGATATATTTTGTGCCTGTCGAAACGATAACCAAAATGGTCTATGGGGTTCGCTCTCATTTCTAGATTTGAGCCTCCACTTGTTCATCATTATCAATTCCATGCATGAAGTAGGGTAATAACTCTTCAATACCTTTCAAAACCCATGTTAAAGGGTTTTCATTTTCTGGAGGATTATTAATTTGTTCTCCTATAAGTCTACCATCCTCATTGATTTTTTTATACATTTTCCGTTCTTCACTTATAATTTTTATTTTTGAATCATTACGCGCTCCACCTGTTTGTGCGTCATTTAACACTTCCATGCATAGAGCATCAACTTTGTTAAAAATATCAAATTGATCCATTCTTAAATTTATAAGTCACTACTATTGCTTTAAATGGGCTGAAGTATTTTTAAGCTTTAACAAATTAAAATAAATGTAATAAGTATTTTATAGTATATAATTTGGCACAACTCAACAAAAAATATACTCCACTGGACACTGCACAATACCCTCTACGACGGTCGACGACACTGCACACTACACTATCCACGACAATGTTTCTTCTCCTGGGGTGACGACACTGCGCACTACACTATTCCACAATGATCTTCCTTCTCCACTGGACACTTCTACGACGATCTTCCTTCTCCGCTGGGCAATCCCACGACGATCTTCCTTCTCCACTCGACACTGGACACTTCCACAACGACCTTCACTCTTCGGATGTCAGTAGGCAACTGACGGTGGTGCCGCCTAAACGCTCGGCATTTATAGATTTCGCCAACCAATCAGAATGAAGGATTGAAGAGTGAAAGTAGGTCAAGGTCGTACGCGAGGTTTCCTAATGACGTCATGGTTATTTACGCAATACAGCCTTTCACGAAAGCAGGACTTAATAAGTCCAAAGTGCGCAAATTTCGAAAATTAGATTGATAAACGACAAGGGGTTTCTAAAAGGAGATTTTTCGATTTATTTTTGCGATATTTTGAGCCGTTTTCGAGATATGGGGGCAAAGTGCCAGAAAAAGGGTTGGTAGCCTATTATAAAATAGGGGATGCGAGAAATATCAGCTAGCCTAGAGGAAATGCTATGTCAGGTCAAATAGCCTAGAGGACGCGCAATCTGTGCTATGTTAAATCTGGGGATGCAAAAAATATCACCCCTATGTTCAGTTAGGTTAAAAAGTGCTGGTAGACTTTTATAAGGATGTGAAAAAGAGGTTCCGTAGTCTCTGCCATGTTAAAGAGGGGATGGATCGTACCCTTTCATATCTCTGCTATATTAAATAGGGGTCGTAGTTTTTTTTTATAAAATGTGTGGGCAAGGTAATTTTTACTATAATTTTGGAAAATGTGTTCGTAGTCTTTTAGAAATTCGGGTGCAAAAAATGTGCCGTAGCCTTTCGCGAAGGAGATGAAAAAAGAGGTCGTAACCTTTTATACATTTTAAACAAATACCGCGACACAGCGTATCGTACAGCCCTGGGAAATTGAATCCTTGCTATCAGCCAGGTATGGGCAAAGTAGTGAAATTCCTCACAAAGTGATTTCAAGTTTCCCTACTACTACTCTCGTAAACCAGAAAAAGAAAGAAAATAAATAGCTTTATTTTTTCTTCATGTTTCCTTCGCTTAATGATATTTTCTTGCTTCTTGCTTTTCGAATAGAAGAAAGTAGACTTCCATCTTCTGACAGAAAGTCCTCGTACATAAGAGATACATTGAATGAATATACTTGTGATAGTAAGTCCTTGTGCATAAGAAACACATAGAATTAATACATGGGAAGCATGAAGCTTTCAGATTAACTACGAATACGTTTGTTATTGTGTGAGATAGTGTATTAAACTTACGTATTCTTCAGGTATCTTGCGTATTTATGAAATTACGTAATTTTTCCTATTGAATTTACCAAATCGGAACTGAACGATTTCTGATATGTTACATTAACTATAGGAAACATAACTCTGTCCAGGTTGATGTACGTACGATTTCGAGTTAGAAAGCGATCACTACGTATTTGTACGATAATTATACAAATTATTCAAAGGTTGAGCTCGCGTGTAAAGTGACTGTAACTTGTGCATACTATTTTTTTAATATTTCATTACTGGTCAGGAATCCTATTGAAATATTTTCTTGTTGAAACAAGTTAGCCAGCATAGAGTTATCTGCCTTATAGCATAGGAGCAGGACTAATCATTCATTTTAATAATTACGGTGTCCCGTCACACCCCTCACGGCAGATTTCCGCATTTTGCTTGATTGCACAATATATACAGTAAACTACCGTAAGAAACAAACATGTATATTGACTTGCATGATATATATATATATATATTGTAGAAGTAAGATTTTGCATGCTATTTAGTGATATGTTGCCTGTGCTTATGTTTACTTTCTTGAGTCCATTACTTTAAAAAATATAAAAATAAAATAAATATCAGTATTGCCTAGTAAATTAAATATCGCACGTTCCTGCGAGACTATTGTTTGATGTGTTAAGTCAAATGGCTTGTAATGTTAAAGTGAGGGATGTCTGTGAGTTTTTATTGACCTTCTTCATTCAACCACTCCCTACCTCATTCTAGACATAAGGACATTTTTAGATATTATACTCATATGTGGATTGTTTTATTTCGAGAGTCAATAGATTCATCTCACCGCTGTACATTCATTAAATTATGACATTGTAAAAGTGCACTTGACCGGTAATATCTGTACCGTCGTTGTAAGATTAACAATTGTCTATTAATATTATTGGTATCGGTTCGTGTTGTGGTACAGATACGGATTTGTTTATCCAGTGTTAGGGTAACAGGCTAGTCGAAGGCAAAATATTTTAGATTTTGCTGTATTCTCACTACAAGCAATAATTAAATCAACACTTTTCTAGTATCAAAACTGAAATTCACATTGATATTTCAAATTCTAATAAATGTATTTACTAACAAACTAAAGGTTGTATGTGCAAACTTCATTCTACAGGCTCCACATTTTGTAGTATTAATTGTGTCTATCTATCCTGGACACATTCAGTTATACGAACGCGTCAGTTGAGGATACTACTCAGTGGTGAAGTCATTTGGTCTCGTTGGTTGGTGGTAACGTTGTTCTCTTAATCACCCGTCCAATTATACGGACGTTCTTTGTAAATCCTGATGGCCTGTAGCTATAGTATACTTTCAATCACAAGTTTAAAGTATTGTTCTTTCGGAGTCCCAGAACATTGTTTCAGATAGTGAGTAAATATTGTTAGTAGTCATTTCGGAATTGCTTTATGAACATTCCCAAATTAAGTGCAAAGCCTGTTTACCAAACTTTTGATACACTCAAATAGCATTGCAATTGCCTTGTGTCATTTATCAATAGTAATGGTACTGTTCACAATTGCATCTTATTATCTTTGTATCTATTGTTAATTCTCAGCAATAATACAAAATTTCTGTTACATTTTGGTATAAGGAAACATCACTGTGACTTTAAGTTCAACAATAAAACTAAGGAACAGTAGATTACATTTTTATTGAGTATCCAAGATAATCGTCATAGGATTACAGTAGGTATTAAGACTACATAGATTTACGTAAGTGCCATTCCTTTCCACCTAGTGTTAAGAAGTTTGAGTCATTCATTGTTTAAGATACTATTTCACCATAGTGAGTGGTCATTCTCATTATTTCTTATATTGGGCCGACTCCGTATTTACTAATTCAGTTCGCCGAGTGTCAACTCTTATTGTAATATCATATAACTTTCACAATATCTACACTCAGTAACAGAGGCACTTCCACTTCGATAAAAACTCAAAAACACTCTGTTACAATCTCACTTTGTTTCTGCTTTGATTACCAATTTTTTGTCTTTCAACATACGTACATTTACCTATAATTAACACCTATATGTTAATTTTAAAAGTGATCGGTGCATACCTGCACTTCCGCTTCCTTCTAACAATGTAGATTATGGCTGCTGAATGTGTGTGTGTTTACTGCTGAAAGCTAAATCTCACAAAATTTGAGACAGTCAATGAGAAACCAGCTTGCATTTGAACACCGAAACGATCAGCGTTGAATAATATATTTTTGTCATTTTTTTAAATTTAAATAAATTTTCTTTATTTAAATAACTTGTGGCGCTGAAACAGGTTCTAAGTTAGTTTTCCTTTTCAAATATTTTAACCAGCAAAAATTAGAAAGAAACACGTGGTGTACCTTACACTTCGCTCAGGAGATAGTCATAGAAAATGGGCAATTACAACTAGTAAGAAGATATGACGTTACTGACTCATGGTACATTTTGCAAAGGAAAGTTAACAACTAGGAAACTTATACGTTACTTTCGTCTATACGCGATGAATGAAGGGTTTCCGAGGGGTATGCACCATAAGTAAGTCCGAAAAAGCAGTATAAAATTCTTCTACGTGTAACAGGACCTTTTGTCTTACTCTTTATAATAACTGTCTTCGTCGTGGTCTCTATCTGGTCCTAGTGTTTTCCCTGAGCGGTCAAATATCCAAACTTCAATAATTCAATTTTAGGGTCGCTTTTACGTGGGTCACTCTCGATGTATCATAGAATGAATGCATCTACCTAAAGAAACAAGCCCCAAAGCTACACCGTAGTGGGGCTACGCTAAATATATTTTTAGAGGTATCTGCTTATGTCCACCACGGCGCTTAGAGCAGCCAAAGCAGCCACAAGCAAATGCTTCAAAATATTTAACTAAAATTAGAAGTCAATGGCGTTAAAAGGAAGGTTTTAATCAGAGGGTTGAAGACAATACATTTAACTATACAAATTCCACCTCTAATTTGAAATTCCCGCCATGACCATTTACATATTACATCTCATTGGTGTACATATCACTTTGTTATTATTACATTTTCATATTACAAATGTTTTCCTTTTCTTCTTACTCTTATTTTAATAAATATAAATACTGTGCCAATCTTTTTATGTTTTTAAAATCATTGTTTAACTTTATATAAAAAGTTGCTAACTTCAAATTTCTGCTATAGAAGTAAAGACATCTACCGAGCATCATTCGCAACATTTCATTCCTTTGCAACAAGGAAAGGGCCACATCATACGTATCAGCTTTCCTTCCAAAATGAGGCCTATATCGTCCTTTTTTTCTAAGAAATTGCAAATTAAATTCGTAATTACGTCTTTTCTTCAGGCTACATCTTACAAACTAAATTTTGTAGGACTTAAGTTTACTAATATTTAATTTATTTCGGTGAGAGTTTTCAACCTTCAGAATTGTACTAGTAGTTTGGGAATATTCCACGAAACATATTTTCCTAAATTATGAGAGCTAATTTAATGCCGCGGTAGCTGAGTGCTAGGACTCTTTTGCGTGTGTTTTCTTCGGGTTCTCCCGTGACTTCCCACTTTCTTCATTACACCAATTCTCCTATCATTCATTCAGCCTAAACCAAAGTTGCTTTCATAAAGGCCTTTAAAGACTTTTTTAAAAGATCAGACCCTGCTTGCTTAGGCGGATCAGTGAGATCATCCCGAATGGGATTCGCTCTCATTTTGCTCAGTCTCACCTGTGAGCGATGGAATGGTAGGATCTCTAATTATCTTGGGCCCCGAACCAGGCCGTGGCTTGAATCAAGTGAACATACCTTGAAGTGGAGTCACCCCCATACAGAACAGGCCCGCTCCAAGCCTCCCTATTTCACAGTAATTACACCTTTACCGACTGAGCTACTGAGGTCTGTAGTATATAGGTTTTTCGATGTTGAGAGCCACTTTTAAACACGGGGAAGATAGGGGATAGGCTCTTTGCTCCGACTAGCGCCACTTCCCTAATGTAGCGGCCATTTTTTCTAACTACTGAGGCTGTCTTTACACTACCTGATTATTACAACCATCTACCGGCGTTATCACTAACTACCTGATTATTACCGCCATCTACCGGCGTTATCACTAACTGCCTGATTATTACCGCCATTTACCGGCGTTGCTTTTAACTTATTGAATAGTTTTTATAGCTAAGCAATTAGTAATTAGCTTTTTACGCGAACGTGATTAGAAGTGTATCGCTAGCTGCCGCTTTACACCAGGTGAATGTCGTAATGACATATTCAACACAGACATGCCCGCTACTTTCTTCTTTCTCTCTCTCTATTTATAAATGACCCTAATTATTTGTAATTGAAAGTGTAATGTTGTTGCTTATTACTGCAACCATGAAGTTTTTGTTTCAAATAATATTTTGTTACTGCACAGATGAACTCTCTTTCGGTTAAAATTTTATGGAAGAATAGAAATGAACTTGCTGTTTGTTTGTTTTTGAAAAAAAAATGATTTCTCAGTTCACAGTTTTCACATATTGCTGCTTGAATTTTGTAGTTATGAAAAAACACTCTTTAAAAGCGTAAGTTGTTGCCTGACTAGTAACGGAAGTACCTATCAATGCGATTTCTGATGCAAAGGGCAAATTATGTTTCGATGTATTGAATTAAAAAAACCTTGAATTTTTTTCAGAAATAACACGAACACACAATACACTATCTATATTCAATTTTAAAGAAAAAATGTAATTTGTTTCATAAACTTTTTAAGCAAATTTCCTTAATAAATATTGCTTTTCAGAATGTTATGGCTGTGTATTTCTTGTGTGTTACGATATAAATAATCAAGCATTACTGTTATTAAAATTGTTCTAAAACTCTTTCATTTTTAACATTATAAATATACGAGGTTTGAGCTATTAGCATCACAGTACAAAAAGTGTTCGCAGGAACTACTTCTTCGAAGTCCATTATAATTTTAATATTCGTTCTTTCATTTACTACTAGTTGCTTTCGTTTACTAGTGTTAATAACAAACATGGACGATACTCGATAAACTCTGTTTGTGAATAGAACATATCAGTATTCTTTTGAGTCATACATTAAATGCTGTATAACTATCATACATTTTAAGATAATCTGCTTTAGTGATGTCTAGATTTAAGTTCTCACGAGGGAATATTTCATTACGACCATTCTTTAAATAAACATTTTTAACTGTGCATTGGTCAAACTTACCAGCATCTTTTTGTTGTGTATCATCATCATTATTAGTTTGAAAGAGAACAATTACAAAATCTGGCATATCAAACTGTATTGAATTAAACTGTGTTATTACATCAAACTCGAAATGAGAACCAGATACATGTCGTTGAATACTTTGATATGCATGAGACTGAATTGGTATTTGGGGTTTTCGAAGTATATCAACTTTTAGTTTCATTGCATAACTCTTTTCATATTCAACAATTGGCATAGTTCCATTGAAGTGATCACAAGTTTATCCGCATGACCTAGTGTACTATCATCTAAAGTACCATCTACTTTCTTTGTTTTCCATCAATAAAACAAAGCATTATTATTTGCATTTCTTTTAAATGTTATTCGCAAACCACCTTTCCACATTATTTCTTTATAGTCACTAAAGAAACCGAACAGTAGACGCAAAGGGAATAGCACTGTGTTTTCTGTCCGTGGAAGCTTTTCATCACTTATTAATCCACCTGATTTATAATAATCAAGTTCAAGCTTTGAGTATCGACATGTAGCAATAGCAGTTGATGTGATACCTAGATAATCGATTCTATCAATAACAGTGGCATGTTTTCTTATTTCTACCTGAGAAAATAAATAGGGGACAAAACTATCTATCAACTTAATATTTGATCCCGCTGTAAAAGTTCCTCCAGCATCTCTGCCAATAACTTCAAACTTTATATACAAATCAGAGTAATGTGGGTGCACAAAGCTATCACCGACGTCTATTTCGAATTTAATATCCTTATTTGGTTCATTTAAATTGTTGAAAGTGCGACGATTCAGTGGGAACGATTGATACTCATAGATCTCAATAAACTCCATCATTAAGTCAAATTAAACTATCCAGTTTTTTAAGAATCATCTTTGATCATAAGAATCTCGCTTGTTATTGCACCACCTAAACTAACTGCTTCATGCCAATCGTTAGTAACAGTTATCTATATAGAGCGAATATGACTCTGTTGAATAGGGAAGAATAATGGATATTGAGGTTCATAAGCAATTGTTCTAAAAACTCTGCTAATGGTTTAAATATAGCTATAATATTAGTTTCTTTGTGTTTATATTCTCCATCTGCTATAATGATACCTTTTGCTAGGTTACAGTGTACATTAAATGTTTCAATACTAAAGGAGTTGGGAAGAAACCGTCCCACATGAGTCTCTTCTGATATGAGATCGGTATTATTTTTGAAACCCTACAACTTACCAATAGTTCCAACATTAAAGCTTTGTGCAAATGGTGTAAGTTCCATGCGATGTGTTACATGATTTTCATTAAGAAGCCCTTGTTCAGGTAGTGTTGTTTTAATGTTGATGCATTATACTGCACTGGTGGTATATTATGTTTCTCTCCTTTATAGAAGTAGGTATTGCTATTTTTAGTTACATTTGGTATTAAATACATGGTATAAAACAATCAGTGCTACCTTTAAATTGTAGTTTTGATTATCAGTCTCATTATGAAGATTTTATCGAAGTTTTGGTGTAGTCCCTGATAGATGCAATTCAATCATTTAAAATAATAGACTATATAATACTCTTAAACACTATTTATTAAATAATCATGTTTTGATCTTTCAATAGATTGGCGAAAATTGTATCTATCAGATAAGAACTTTAATGGTTTAATACATAAATGACCACAAATCACATCATCAAAATGTTGAATTCGATCACTGTTATATTCAATTATTGTATTACTAGGTCTCAAATAATCAATCAAAGACTTGGGAGGTACTGCACCAAATGAATCGAATACATACGCTTTTTTATTATCATACCTATAACATATCCAATGAGTTCCAGTAATAATTATCTAAGTTAACAACAGCACATTCTTTTCTGAACGGTGGTGTAGATGGAAGATTATCCGACATGTGTACACCTCTAAAGTGTTTTATATTTAATTCTTTAGCTATACGTTCGATATCATAATTGGTGAGCGCCTTTCTTTACTATTAGCTTCTTTTCTCTCTGTTTTCTTTTAAGACCTTTACCTCTAGCTAGAATTGATGATTCCATAACTTCATTATGTCGTTTTTGTTCTTCTTCCTCTTGCTTATTTTTCTTTGCGTCTATTACTGTCTTAGCTATAGCTGCTGAAGCACCTGCAAGACTACCAACAACCCAATGCAGCAAGAATCGCAGGAACTGTAAATATGAAACCACCAGTTTTTGGTTCATTACTAAGTTTCTTTAACTGTGCTAGACTTAATGTTAGAGCCATATTATGACCCTTCTTCAAACATCTTTGCTTCTTTGCAAGTTCCGTTTTATTCATTATAAACAAAAAGCTATATTATATTTGAAAATTGAATGCAAACTTCTAAAGTATTATAGTTTCCAATCCATTTTTCGTTTTGTATTCATCGTCATTGCTAATCTCAAAGAAGCTAATTTTTCACCTAAACCTGCATCTTTGCTAACAACTCCATCAAAAACTTTAAACTCTAAATCGTGATCAGCTCTATGTCTATCTGATAGATATTTAAAGTCCTTATAGGCAATATCATGCTCTCGACATGCTTGATCTGATCTATTTATACATCGTTCACCTCTCGCTAATCTTTCATCTTAACGTGTACCAGGACCACAGAATTCATAGCCGGAGAGGTGTAGTTCAAAGAGTAATTTATTAATTAAATCGTTCACTAAACCTTTACCTTCAATAGTTTGCCAAAATATTGTTGAAAGTATATGAATGATTTTTATGAGGTAACCTTTGGGTTTGAAAAAAATAAAATTGGATAAACGAGATGAAATCATATCCATTATATTCACTTTCTGATTATAAAAGTTATTATTTCCTGCTGCTTCTTCACCTGCTATAACTAATAATCTATCTACTAACTTTCTAACATCATCCATCCCAATAAATTGTTGTGGGATATTGGTATATCGCTTAATTTCCTTTCCTTGCTTCCTCTCTTTCAAACCCTCAACTTTAGTTTTCAGTTCAAGCCAAATAGGTTTAATTAATGGCTTATACTTATCACTGGAGCTTGATTTCACTCTACTGTGATGGATCATGATTTTGATATATTGCATTCGTCAATTTTAAAATGTTCATATAAGTTTAATCTTGATCAGTAAAACCTACCGGTTGCTTACGAGTTATTAACTCCCATAAACCTTCCGTTCCTTTATATTTTTCATAGATCGGAGCCGATCGATCATGTGCAATCTCCCTCTCACTATAAATAAATAAATCATCATTATCAAAGAAAACATTGTAATTTCCAATCTCCCACTGCACTACTCCATCTATATAAATGGAATATAATCCAAACACTTCATCTTTATCTTACCTATTACTACTTAAATATCGACTTGCTAATGGACCTAATTGAATTTCTTTCTCTTCATCATCATCATCCTTATCATTAGTTACTTTAGTCTCAAGCAATGCCTTAGGTGAAGCAAATAACAGTTTCTCAACTGAGGTTTCTGATGGTGTTGGTGGATAATTATTTACATTCTGTTGTGCTACAGGTTTATGTTCTGTAGTTAGATTTCTGTTGTCATCGGTTACTCCTTTAATTTCTTTTCCTAAGCTCTCAGTCGCCTCAATCGCCTCAATCAATGGATTCTCTTGATGTTTTTGCTTTTCATAATAGCTACGGTAACTCTCTTTCCATTCTTTAAAACTTTTCGCCAAGACATTTTGTAATTCAGTACTATTCGATTTTCGTTTTGACGTTATAAAAAACTATATTATATTCGCTTTGACAAAACTATATTATATTCGCGTAACATCAATAATTCGCAAAACGTTAAACGTAATGACAAACCATCACTCGATTATAAAGAAATGATCGATTGTGTATCGATACTTTCCATTGCTCAACTTTCTCGTCATATCGATTGTTGTAAAACCATAGGGCTCCTTCCATGTTATCGAACAAATATCCTTAAATCTATTAAATGACATGTCACCAACAACAAATTAATTATAAATATGCTTTAAATTCGTGTTACCTTGACGAAATATGCATAAAAAATTTGCCTTATCTCTAATAAGTTGTTTCGGAACTTAACTATATGTTTCTGCTAAGTAAAAACAATCTATTTCTTTATGTCTATACTGCGTGAAGTAATTCCGCACCTCATTCTGATCCTCTAATATATAGTCATCAATTATAATAACAGGACGTTGCTTGCAATCAGCTAACTTTATAACAGAAGGTTTAAATGTAGCTAATTGATAGTGGAACCTTTCTTCTATATCATTATAAATGTGCTGCAGTTGTTGATCCTTGGGCTGTTCCAAGCTTTTAGAGAATATGCATAAGTGTCTACCACCCCAATAAAGCCAATTGGAGCTAAAATGAAATTATCAATAACTAATGTTATTTTTCCACAATCTGATGTGCCTATTATTAAGCAACGAAAGTTATTAGGAAGAAGTTCACCATTCAACTTATCATAATCATTAGGTATCGAAAGTCGTTTCTTAACATTCCACATTTTATGATTGATTAACTATATTATAGCTTTGAGATCGATCCAAGAATTATGGTCTGAAGATAAACCTAACAATTTAACATATGCCCTGGTTTTAGTTCTACGTATAACCTTTTCAATGAAGTATACATGAGGGTGATTGGTCTTTATTAGGTTGTTGCTCATAAAAACGTCCCTTAATAATATCAATGCGCTCATCTTTTAAATGATATGTAGGTGGATCAGTCTTTGAAGCTGTAGCTTTTTGAAAAATTTCTCTGCTCCAATTGCGTGTAAAGCCTCTTTCAAACTTATTTTTAAACTTACTAGTTCGAACATAATCTTCTAATCTATAGTTCCCCTTCGATGATGGTGTATACCTCTTGCTATAGACTGTTGATATAAATTTTTGTTCTTTTCTTTCTTCACGGCATCAATTGGTTTCATTTTCACCGTGCTATGGATATCATTGTTATACGTCTTCATTAGTGCTTGTAATATATTGTGCCATTTGTAGTGTGAACTGCTTCGGCATCAAATTACGTAATGTTTTATTAAAACGTTCAACATTACTAGCTTTCTTATCACTGTATGAAGAATAATGAGTAATACCTTTTTGCTTTATTAATTTAATCAACTAAATTATAAAACTCACTACCGCGATCTGTTTGTAAATGCTTTGGTGCTTGTTGAGTTGCTTTGAGTATTGAATCAAACGCACGTGTAGCTTCATGCCCTGTTTTATTTTTAACTGGTACACCCCATGCATACTTACTAAAAGTATCAATAATGGTTAAAAGAAAATAATGTTCCCTATTTAATTTAGCTAAGCCTTTCAAGTTTCCAGAGTTCATTTCAACCAAATCTGCTTGCCATAAATCATATATATCCTTGGTTACAACAGGTATTCGTCTATAATTCCGTCTCGCGGGCTTATGCAATTTATCAATTTGTAATCTACTATTCATTCTATTGAAAATAATTTTAAATTAAAAAAATAACATTCTATTGAGAACTAATTTAAGATCGAGAAATCAATTGGGCAATAAAGATCATACTTATGGAAATAGGATAGCAGGCGAAAATTTACCTGATCGAACTACAAGCTATCACCTTCTACAACATCAAACGCATTAAGTACAATTTCATCTTCTGATGGAGCATCTAGTACTCTACTACCTTCATGTAATCCTAATGATAGATTGTCATACTTTTGTCCACCGTTCGCTAAATACATATCGACAATAGAGAACTCTTTACTCTTCTTCTTAATCCAATGAAAACCAATAATTTTAAGTTTCCCAAGAAAAGGTATTTCGAAATAGGGTGTATTCATATCAAAGAGGTATACTTTACCACTAACATTGCCATGTGGAAAATCACGTTCATTATTAGGTATTGAATAAATTTGAAAGAACTGAACACTACGTAAATTATGCATTAATGTTAACAATTCATTAGATTTACTGTCTATAGCCCTATACACATCGCTTTTTAACTTATCTTCTAGGTCTTTCAGTTTTGTAATAATATCATTATTTTATCGTTATTAAAATTAAAGTCTGTTATAGTTATGAAATTTTTAATACTATCTTGCACCTTCAAAAGTTGAGTCCGCTATTGATGCTTCCACATTATGAAAGTCATTAATGTCAGCATACTTTTTAGATAAGTTATTAAGAGTATTAGTCACCGAAGCATATTTCGTTTCTAGATCACTAATTTGTTTCTGAATATCAGCAATGAGAGTGTTATGTTTTAGTGTAGTATCCTCTAAACCTTTCAACATATCCTTTAACCACTACCTTATTTCATTAACACCATGAACAGAAATGAATTTTGAATGTTCTTGTATCGCTTCTTTAACTTCATTTTGTATGTTCGTCAACACTTCTTGTATACCGGAAAGGTCTTCTAAGGTTGGGAGGAATGATATACTAGTTTCAAGGTTTTGCAGTTGAATCTTAATATTATCTATCTCTTCAGGGAGATGCTCTGTTTCGACTAAAGTTTCGATATTATTTAATGTCTTTTTAATTGCTTCTACTTCTTGCAAAGATGGGAGATCTGAAGGAAGATTAAAACCTTCTAGTTTCTTATTGAACTTTGCAAGTGCTTCCTGTAAACTACTTACCTCAGTGGGAATGTTATTCACAACGGTCTCTAGATTCTATAGTTCAATTTGAATATTCCTGAGTTCTGATATATTATTAATTATTGTTTCAAACTCACCAAGCTTTCTACTAATTTCCGATACATCACTATAGACAGGTAGGTTGGTTAGATCGTCACGGAGTTTGACTCATCAGTAATTGGTTTAAATTCATTTTGCAGAGTGGAAATAACTTCTTGCATCTTTTGAAGATCTTCTTGGGAGAGATTTTTTTGAAAAGTATTTTCTAATACATTCACAGCTGTTTGAAGACCATTAAATGTGTTTTGTAACTCCATAAGCTTTTTATTCAGATCATTAACTAAATCCTGTGCAGTAGTGTTTGTAATGAACTGATTCTTTATTAATTGTACTACATTTTGAAATGTTGTTATAATATTTTGAACTTCAGTTAAATCATTTTTATTTATCAGCTGTGAATACATAAGAATAACACTTTTCAACTCATTTTCAAGTTTTTAAAGTATATCTAGTATATGTTGTTGCGCTTCTGTAATTTCCGTTTCAATATTTGAAGATAATTTATTTCGTAGTGCATTGATTTCACCCTCTATTACTTTAATCCTGGGATCTAATACTGTTGATTGATTTTCATTAATATTAGAAGGAGCATCAGATAATGGTTCATGCTCATGCGACTTATATCATGGGAATCCAAATAGATCAGTGGGCATAATAAATAATAATAAACTATATTATAATAAAATGTAGAGAAAAATAAAAAAGGTTTAAAAACACACACAGAATGTGCTTTATTAACATTTGAACAAGACATAAAACTTACTTAATAAATATATACAAACGTTAGCGGCTATTTAAGTCTTACAGTTACGCAAATGTTAACATAACTCTCCAGAGGTTCAGTGTTGAAGACACACTTCACAAATTATTTCGGCCTCATTATTAACAATTTTTCGATGATCCCATGGCAATGTGTGTATCTTACAGTTAATAATTTTACGTTTGTCATCGTCAGGGTCCAAGGCTAATTTCTCCTGTTTTACAGTGTGGGGTGTATACAAACTTGACTGAATTTGATGTTACTCTTTTGTTAATGGTTTACAAAAAGCAAGCAATACTTAAAATTAT
>JAGDQP010006077.1:44155-74459 GCA_022664845.1 Lepisma saccharinum
CCAACTCATCTTTCATTTTACCAGGTATCTCATTAACGAAAGGAATATTGTGTGGGTTGTTTTCGGGGTAATTTGTGGTGTTGATGTATTCAATCATTGCCTTAACAGCCTCATAAAAATTTTGAAAATAATATGGTAAACAAGCGAATCTGTGTCAGTGTATGCAACAGTAAGATTCTTTCCATATCGTAGCTTCATCACATCATAATGAAATTCATACATTGCTAATTTAGAAAGATCTAAAATACTACTTCCTACGTACACACGTTTATTTTCTTCAAGAAATTTTCTTAACATGTGTATGAGTACAATTTTTTTTGAATATATCATCCATGACTTGAATTGCGGCATAGCAATGAGTTTCTTAGTTTTCTTTTATTATAAACGAGTCTTACACCCGTGCACTTTCTTACATTCTTCATGGTTTTCCCAAACACGCTGCTAATCATAAGTGTATAAAATTCTTTCTCGAATTTTGTTGAGGCTTTTGTGCAGAGATTAGTGTTAAAATCTGTATACGGCTCAAGCCATTTTTAGTGGGAAAAACATAGAATTCTGTGAACCTTCATAAGTTTTAACCCGTGAGTGAGGTAGAATTTTAGCAATCGAAACTGTATAACATAATTTCTTTTTGGATTTACTGTTAACAATAATTTTCGATATTTTCCGTTAGGAGGTATTACATTCTCAGGTCTTAGAGGATAATCAGCGTGATCATCATGCAAGCTCTGGGGATAATCTAATCCACCTACGCAAAGAAAGCTCATTCGCCTTCATCAGGATAATTTTGAATTTTGTTTGAGTCCCAATTTTCTGGTGTAGGATCCCATAAAAAAGTTCCATACTCATAGAAGAGGCATACTCATAGCATAACCATAGAGATTAGTTGCATCAAGATACATAGCGAACGAGGTTTCTTTTTGGGGATCGAATTCATTGCCAAGAAACTCATTATTAGCTTTCATATACCTTAAACTACACTGTGACATACCACCACGGATTGATTTTTCAATAAACAGATGCATGCCAATTTCTGAAAATGAGTCTAATTTAATTTAAGTTTTGTAGAGCATAGCCTTCCAAGATAAGCCGGGGAAGTGCAGGAAGAAGGGGGACCAATGTCATTGGACTGGATGCATGTGTTGCGAAAATATTCCAAAACATCTGCAGTTAATAAAACATAAGTTTTTAGATAATGATCATGAAAATCCTCAAATGTTTTACATTCAAATTTTTCCCATACTTGCTGGGCTAACTGATAATCTTCATCACTGCATTCACAGCCCTTAAGTATGTTATTAAATGCTTTTTGTGGGGTAGTTTTTTCATTAAATTTTGAACGGTCTGTAAAATAATCGTAAGGAAAAATACCCTTCTTAGAACTTAAATTGAATTTCACTTCATCAGGGAAATACTGGTGAGTGTATTTTAGCTTTTCCGGCTTGAGTTTTTGAACTAATTGCTCAAGGGAGTAAGGACAGAATAGGAACAAATCTAAGAAGCGTAATTCGATTATTCCACCATTTTTTAGATAAACTCACTTTCTAAACGAAATATACTTCTCTTCTGTTTCTGCAAGAGTTTTTATATCCCCTGGAATACACCCTAATTCTTTTACAAAAAGATGAGCATCATATGATGATAACCCATGCATGGAACAGGGTATAAACTTTTGTTTTCTTACTAGTTTGTTACAATTATTGCAAAGAGGATTGATGTAAGTTCCTGTAAGATGGCAGTGGTAACGAACTTTTCGATTAATTTTATTGTATTCTTTACCGCTGAATGGGCATTCCTGTGATTGTTCGTAGTCAGAGGTTTCCTGTGAGGTTAAGGGATTCCTTGGTAAATCCTGATTTAATCTATTATCATTTTTTTCTAAATCTTCCCTTAAACCTTTTAAGAAATGTTGTACCGGATAATTACATTTGCATAACTGAAGTTCGGTTGTGGTATCATCAGACCAGCAAATTTTATAGCAATAACTTGCTATATCATGTCGTTGAATTTTGGTAGATTTTTCTACGACTTTCACTAACGGGTACTAAAAACTTTCAAAATCTGCGACTATAACAAAACTAGCTTTTAAAAATGAAAGATCTGTTCTAAATTTAATTTAGACTTAGGGGACAGCATATCGACACAAGTTGGTTCATGCCACGACAAAAAATTTCATGTTCTGTTAGTTTATGTTCAGAAATAAAGTAGGAAAAACAGCGCTTACAGAAATTATATTGATGACAATCACTAGTATTCTGACTCCTAAATAACCTAGAAAAATTCTTATTAAGCAGTAATGCCCAGCTGTTGATACTCCTACCGTTGCTGTTGATGTTGTTACTACTGCTGCTGGTGTTGTTGCTTTTACGAACAGTAAGCCTATGTCTGTTTCTTAAGATTGTTGTTCAATGATGTGTAGCGGAAACATTTGTTCTTTCTTTCATTTTTAGCAATTCCAAACACATTAATTGAAATTGGCGCGTTCGGAAACTTTTCGTTTTACTTATTCTCAAGTTTAGAGACATCATGGATACTTATCGGAAAATTAATTTTACTTTCTTAAAAAATAGGTAGTATTTCATTCACATAACACTCATAATGGGAAACTCGGTTAGGATGATTTTTCTGAGAAACAGGGCGAAGTTTCGCTAACACTACATATAAAAACATTCTGATCATTATATTGAATATTAACAAAATAATGATCAAAATGATCATGCGCGTTTATTCTTGATGTGGTTAGGAAGTTCGATGTAACATGAAGCTGATATGGGGTTTTACACATTAACATGCACTTCCAGCTTATGATTTGGAGTAGAGCCTAAAGACCAGCCTGAACCTTTAACTGCTCTCTCCTCCTGATTTGTTTTAATTCACTAAATATGTCATTAATTACACTTTCCTTGACTGCAGATTTGAAAAATAACTTATTTCTGCTATGCACCGGAAAATTTTGTATTTCATCACCCGTTTCCTTTTTTTTCATAAAATCCGCACTCAAAATAAAATTAATTTTCAACACAGCTTCATTTTCACACACATGCTCCAAAAAAATGTTCACACTCTTTTTTATACAGGTAACAGATTGGGTATCAGCACTGTTTTTTTCCGCGAGTTCATAATCACAAAAGGTTTTTTTTCAAATGCTTCTCTTGTTGGCGTATATGAATGTTTAGTTGTCGTGTGTCGATCATTTTTTTTTCGTTATTTCTTCGTCACAAAAAGCACAATTAGTAGTTGCTAGTATTCCCTTTTTTCAGGAGGTTCTGTTTCTTCTTCACTTTTAAGGTGGGAGTGTGCTTTTAATATGTCTATTATGATTCTTTTTTAAAATTTCCTTACTGCAACATGAACATCGAATTTTCTCCATTTTTTAGCCCGGAAGGAAAACTATATTATATTTCGAAAAAACATGTTTTCTTCTCCACTGTGTTTTCCTCGAATACTTGCAATATATTCCTTGCACACAAGAAAAGTAGTTATTTTCTATTAATTTCCAATGAACGATAGCGTCATAGCATATATTAACCGATTTTTCAGTTAAATGACTTCTCCCAGTTTTGCCACTAAAAATGATTTTAGTTAAAATCACATAAGAAGATTACCAGCAAATGCTTAGCATCTGAAACAAAATATTAAGTTGATAGATAATCCAGAAACCACTCTTACTATGTATACTCTCTGATGCTAAGCTTAGAACTGAAATAATTATTTCTCTCTTTATGAGTGAGTAACTTCCCATTTAACACCCATCACGTCATGTTATATAAAAGGAATTTTTTACAATAGAAATCAAAGCTTTTACTTTTCATTTACGACGAGATGATAAAAAGTTCGTTTCGTAGATTACATCTTTGTTATTCGTTACTGAATACATAGACCATGAAGCGTGAATGACATTAAAACGACCTATGACTATTATATAAATTTCAGTCAAAACTCAGGCAAAATGTTCTACGTGGAAATAATAGCAAGCTTAAAAAACTACTATGAAAAAACATTTTTCCCGATAAAACAGAGATAAAGAAATGAGAAAACATCCAATTATGGGAGGCTTCAATATGCTGTCATAATTTGCGACCTTCGCATGAGAGGTTTATTATTAGGAAATTCCGGCTCCACAACATGCAATGATTCAGTTTTTACATAACAGTAGCAAAGCGAAAATTTCTGAACAGAAAGTGTTTTAAATAGAAACAGCAAAGCAACTTTTAAATTCACAGAAATTTCTGAGAAAAGCAAGTAAAAAATAATTAATATCTAAAACAAGTATTCCACGCAGTAAATATAGAATAAGCAATATTTTTACTTCCACTTTTTAGAGACTGTCGAAAGAAGAGGAATAGTAGCGAAAGGTGTTGCATTGACAGTACAATCCCAGCATTCTTCTTATGCACTTGAAAACTAAAGCATTGACTCACGTCTTTTTTGCTAATTTATAAATATATAGAGAGAAAGGAGAAAGTAGCGGGCATGTTCGTGTTGAATATGCCATTCCGGCATTCACCTTGTGTAAAGCGGCAGCTAGCGACACACTTCTAATCACGTTCGCGTAAAAAGCTAATTACTAATTGCTTAGCTATAAAAACTATTCAATAAGTTAAGAGCAACGCCGGTAAATGGCTTTAATAATCAGGCAGTTAGTGATAACACCGGTAGATGGCGGTAATAATCAGGTAATTAAGAGCAACGCCTGTAGATGGCGGTAATAATTAGGTAGTTGGTGATAATGCCGGTAGATGGCGGTAATAATCAGGTAGTTGGTGATAACGCCGGTAGATGGGGTAATAATCAGGTAGTTGGTGATAATGCCGGTAGATGGCGGTAATAATCAATTAGTGTAAAGACAGCCTTAGTAGTTAGAAAAAATGGCCGCTGGATGGGGATAGTGGCGGTAGTCGGAGCAATGTTCTTCCCCATGTTAAAAAGTGACTATGAACATAGAAAACCTATATACTGTCTGTACATAACTTTACAGTTACATGCATTCCCATTTTATTTCTAGAACCCGAAAAAGTAGGGAAAATGAAATGAAACCCGCCTGGGCACAGTTCGGCTGTTTTTTTAAATCTCCGGGTTTTTATCAAACCACTATTTAAGGCGCAATAATAATCCTCTTCTGATATAGTATGCAATGCATTCAAAATTACGTGATTTCCATTGTTTTTCTGGTACTTACAGTGTCGACTTTCGTGCAAAATCCGCTTGTGAGGAGGGTGCAAGAATAGATAATAGCTTGTATCTTGGGTTCTTTGACTCACACCGCCCCCTAAGTTTGCAGCTAAATCGTCATTCTAAGCATTAGGAAATCAATGAAAATCACTTAATTTGAAATGCATTGCCTAGTTTAGTTTAGTATTACTATAGGAAAGGACTCATGCCTACGGTTCACATCAAAACTTCCACATTAGGCATTGTTTTAATAGCTTTCATGGTTATAGTAAATTAGAACGTAGCATTTTGAAGTGTTTCCAGTGCATTTTGTCAGTAGTAACTTAAGTGAAGTGATACTTTTGTTGTGGTAAGCTAACTTAATAATGGCTGGCATTTAAAACAACGCACATACAAGAATTAATGATGATAAGCGGGAGTCAGCGAAGTCGGGTCAGTTAAAGTCAGGTCTTTCGTTTTTCATCCCGTCCATCAGAAGATGTCTTCCTCCATCCGTATTTTCCGTGTTAATCGCACGTTCCGCATAATGTGTGCTGCATTTGAAACTCGAGATATACTATTCCTTCCTTCCAGTGAATTTTTAAAAGCTTGGTATTCCATAAGAACTGACTCATATTTTGTACCTCTGTTAAGTACCTTGGATTCGAAACCGGACTCCTTTATTGAAAGTCAGCGAGTCTTATCGCTCATCCCCCCCAAAATGTCTAATATTTAGAATCGGTTCCCATTTTTAAAAAAATAGTGATTTTTCTTTGTAACCGGATCAGACCGGGGTCCAACCATGTACTCTGTGACCCGTTTCGGCTCTGAACATAACACAGTATTTATTTATTGAAAGAGCATAACAGATACACAAATTCGGTAACAGTGCTCAAATAATAATAATAATAATTATTATTATTATTACTTTACAAAATGGAAAACATTTTGGTTTTTATATTAGTGACATGTTGTATTTAGAATGTTGCATAACACAAGAAAAAACTGGCCTTCGTAATAACAATAACTTTACAGTAAAGGGCTTTAGGCGTTTCAGGCCAGTATAGTGTGGGGGAGAGGATGTTGGAAGGCTGTCGCCCAGTTCGTAGGTACCGATCCGGTATTTACCTGGTGTGACGGGGTAAATTCCTGGAGAAATCTGTCTGGTTGGGTGGCCGCTGGTACAACTGTTCCATCATAGTCCGGCGGTTACGGGGTTGGACGCTGCATTTTATGATTAAAAGGTCCCAGTTTGCACACATCTTCCTTGACTCCCCGTGAATGATTTCCGAAGGGGGGCCAACGAAAATTTCGTGGAGGAGGGGAGGGGGTCAAAATGGCGGCCGCGGCCACTTTTTCAAACGGCTCTACCTTCTCTATCCATTGTCCGATTTTAATTTTCTTTTTTTATTTGAAAGATCTTAGCTTGTACTAAAATTTAGTACTCTTTCTTATTTTATGTAAATATAACTGTAACTCGTATAAACATAAAAATATTAAAAAATCATGTTTCTTCATTTCATTTTTATTATAACTTTTCAGGACCTCAAAATTTGCAATTTTGTCTCGAATGAAAGAGAAACAACATTTATTAAGCTTTAATTTGATACCATTTATAACACCTTTTCTCATGTGGATATGTATATAATCGCCGTTAAACAAATGCAAGTGCGATGGTGCGGCTCATTTTCTGACTAGTGTTGCCTCACAGCTTTCGTACTAAATATACTTAAAGAGCATAAAAGATCTTTCAACATTATGTTTTGTCTATAACAGTAATTACCCTTAAACTACAGGAGTAACTTGGATGAGGCGGGGCAATTGCCCCCATAAGTTCCAGCATTTTCATTGATTACAATATTAATAACGCAAGACGAACGAAGTAACCTATATCATTCCCCCTTTCCCCTTAATAAGTATTCAGCATGTCAATTTTTTTAGGTGATCACAAATCAATTAAAATGAAAATAATGATTTCCAATGCAAGATTTCAAGAGTTGTTTAATAGAGCACATTTAAAAAGAGCACAAATATAAGTACAATGGTATCACTGTTTCTTTATAAGAGCAATCCATGCTTATAACTGTCATGAATTCCTATTAACTATCATGAATACCTGATCGATCTTTTACAAAACGTCATTTACAACAAATTAATAGTTATGAAGAAATAAAGAACCCCTAAAATAAATGAAGAGAGTATTAAAAACAGTTCATTCGCAATCTCCTTCACAGTAGCAAAGCGGTGTACAGGTCAATGAAGACGACCTGCTTTTGCATCGATTCTCGGAGCATGTCTTACAACCGATTTTAACCAACTACAAACGGCTCTCTCCCGCAATGGGGATCGTGGTCCACTGTTGGGTTATCTTGTCTTCATTTTCCTTCCAACCCCACGAAGTTGGTTGGGGAAGGTCCTGGAAGGGTTTTAAACATTGAGACCAAATCATGGACTGATAAGATGCTCTGCGAACATGCTGAATCAGTGCGTCTTGTGTAGATGGTATTGAGTCAATCGTTCGACTTTTGTTAATAAATAAGAACTTCCTTACTGCATTCACGGTATCTAGTTCGGATGACTTATCGTATGATAGCACAACGTAATTCTCTAATGAAGGAATCGCCTCATCTATCTACCCGCCGGCCAATGCAAGAAAAGTTCCACTCACTTCTAGTACCGCGTTCCAAACTTCCCATGCTGTTTTCTTACCTCTTCCGTAAAAAGATGAGGTGGTATCACATCCTGTAAATGCGTGGAACATCGGAAGTGAAACAGCTTTTGATGGTCTCAATGACTGAGATATTTATCTTACGTTTATGTACCAGAAATAAAGAAACAACACTTGCTTCAATCGTTTACAATGTTTAAGTCAGAAGAGCGTACAGAGGAAAAGGATATTTCATGAAGGTGTAAGAGTGCATTTAAAGAAACAAATTCTCACCCTTAGGGAAGTGATAACTCACCAAGAGCAACAGCTTCCATGGGTCTACTTATAGATATAACAATCTTTTATCAGGAGGACCAGCGATTATGTGTGGAGAGCCTATATTATTAGCAGTTTTGGTACTCAATAACTGGTCTTTATTATACAGTAGATAAGAAGTTATTCCTGTGAATGTTGTGAAATGGACATACCGACAGCCAATGTCCATCCCAATGCCGACGGACTCACGTTTGATAAGTTACATACTTCGCAAAACATCCTTTACAATATAAAAAATGAAATTTCGTACTTATCGAAAGTTTTGTCCAACTCCAAAGGCAAATGGACACCTCCAGTGCCAGATTTTCAAAAATGCCGATCGCCAGAACCACCACATCTGTGTCCACAGTACGGATGAGGATCTTTCGGTATCCGCAGTAGACAGCGTCTGCCAGATGAAGCATCATCCGCGTGTCCGCTTCCTCGTGGTTGTACGGGCTTAAACAATTCATGTCAGATTTAGTAGCCGTAGTGAGTGCTCCTTTGTGGTATAAACTTCTTTGTTTACTTTTCTGATCTCCATCAACTTCGGGACGATTAAGTGAAAAAGCTGTCGCTTATTGTCATTTGATCGCAGAAATTGAGGGAAGTTCTTGGGAATTGGAGCATTCGGTGAGACGCGATATTTACTACTACTTCCTCTGGATTCTCTTCTCATTTCTTTTAAGGGGTTACGAAAATATTCGTCCCAAACCACATCAATTCGTTTCGTTGTTGCAAGCTGCTTCATCAAGTATTCAACAACATGGCTTTCGACATATTCTTCAAAAGTTTTGGCTGATCCTCAAGGAATCATATGAATAATAGCTGCTCCATCGAAAATCTTTACGCCTACTGTAGGTTCTTGAAAAATATCTTCGTTTTGGAGTACTTCAAGACAATTAAGCAAACTTGATTTGTGATTAAAATGTATCGACTCTCCTACTAAAAGTGACGGTGGGGTACAACTCATTTTCATGTTTAAAGAATTCGTCCAAGTCGCCTGATCTATATTGGCATGCAATGTAAAGGCAACTAAATAATACACAGTCATTTTTAAGGCTGGTAACTTTCTTGTCTTTATTCTTTAATGGTTCTTCAACAAATCTTGTGAACTGCTATTGCCCTGCACTTTCCATCATTTGTAGGGTGGCAACTCCTTTAGATTGTACTATTTCTTTGTTATCAACCCGTTGTTTCCATAAAAGGATTATCAGCATCTTTGGAAGTCGTTTTCAACGACTGACATGTTTCTGGAAACTTTCAGTGAATTTTTTTGGGTGCTTCGTGATGTTTTGTATTGTCATCTTGTGACGGACAGGTAATTCGCCCTCACATGATTATAATAACATTTAGTGCAGTTGGATATTCTTTTTATATTCCGACACGCATTGATATCGTCGCATGCATGAAGAGACGCTTGAGTCAACGCCCGGCGTATGTTTGTGGTGGTGCTGGAAAATTCTGCCCGAGAGAGCTGGCAACATTGCATCGAGCGATAGAGCAGAAGACATTGAGCGTTGCACCGGAGAGGAAACATTAAGCGTGCGCCAGTGACAAAAAACTCTCATTGTACAAGTGTAATTACTTATATATACAAAACTTATAGTGCAAAAGGATCAGTAAGTTCCAAGGATTTACAGGAACACAAAAACCGGACGAAAAGCTGGGATAATCACCGCATAGGAACGAGTAATGTATACCTATTTTTGCTGGATGACTTGTACGCCGCACTGAAGGTAACCCTTTTCGTTTCTCTTAATTATAGACAACCTGTTGAAATCTAATTACATATTTGCAGTGACTATTTGCAAGCTTAAGAAAGGAATATATTTATTGTGTCGAGTGAAATGACATCGGATTATGTGTAGCATCGTTGCATCAGTTACATATCGTCAACAGTGCTCTTGAAAACAAAGAAGAAGTCACGTGATTAAACGCGGGTTGTTGATGCTTGGAACGCTATTGTTGACGTCGTTGTCGATTGTCCGATACGCGTTTCTACCTTGCCTTCGTTTAGATAGTTTTTCTGTGGGCAATAACTAAAGAAATACAATTCAACTAAATAAAGGATCCTATTATTCTTTGGGTATATTTAGTTTAGAATCATAGTATGTGATTATTTGCGTAGTACGGTTTATTTGTGTTATGTTGTTGAATTACAAAATAGTAGAGAAAATCTAGGCAACATTATTCATCATTACAAACTCGAATGCATCATTAGAGTATGAAATAAAGTAAGTCGTAACTTGCTAGCATTCATTGGACTCGAAAGCAAATAAATAAAAAATCAATGCAAACACAAGAATTGTAAGAAAAAAAAAAGTTTTGTACGGAACCTAAGTAGTCAGTTCAAAACTCCTGTATTATAAAAAAGATACTAATAGCGTAAATTATGTAATACTGTGATACAATAGAATTACTCGCGCGCTACAAGTACATTGAACTGAAGTAATATTAGAGAAAACCTAACTCGTAAAAGTAAAGATAACACTGTTAAAAAGATTGTGATATAAGTCGCATACAATTTCTTCAAACTGTCAGGACGTCTGTTAATGCGACACTTGAAATATAATATAACAATTCTTGATCAGTGCCTATCGGATATAGGTCAACAAAGCACGTTCAGAGATTAAAGCCGAATGTCGAGAAATTTAAGTGTACTCCGTCAACTAATGTGAAGTACAACCTTGTTACTTGTTAATGAAAATAAATATTGTTGTGCATGTTAAGTATAAAATATACTTCATCGGACTCGAATGTTCATGGAGCACAGGTGTACGTAAACGTCGTAAGAGCGTAAGGAAAATATAGTTGCAGAATTAAGTAAAAATTGTGTAACGTTGGGCTCAACGCTTTACGGGTACCCGGCCGATAAACATTTTCATTAACGATAATTTCTTATAATTGATGTCAAAAGCATTTTGATCGTTTCGTTATTAGTAGAGTGCCTTATTGTGTATATTACTCTTGTTTGGACACATTCAAACGCACTCAATTTTTGGTAAAATTATCACGTACCTACAGAAGTATACGCACACACAAAAGAATAATCGCGTGTGTGCCCTGTAATCAGGTCAAATATTAAATATATTCATTGCTTTGTAGTAACATATCAACTTATTGGCGTTTTTGTGTATGTTTTACCTTTTATACCGACGGAATATCATAATTCCGGAAAAAGTTCGATTTCTGAAAATAGTAATGAAGTACTCTAAATGGTGTGAAAAGTGTTAGTATTTATTGGAATACTGAAGAAAACATTTCTACTAAGGTATTTCGTGAAGTTTCATCAAAAGTGACATTTTTCAATATTTTGGTCGGAGTCAGTAGAAGTGTTGTGGATTTTTGAGTCGGGGCTCCAAATACTAAAAACGGGGTTTTCCGCCTAAATACAGTGTTTTCCACACATTTTCAAGCGTTTCAACATTCGTCACGCACTTTGCGACCGTTTCCCGCCATTTGCACACATTCATCTATTTGTTGATTTTTGTGCGTTTTTACAGTATTTCGGGGCTCAGAGGACCTATTATCGGTATTACCGTTCCACCAACCTTTGTCTCCGGAATTCACCGGCTTACTAGTTTGGAAGTATTATACAGGACCCCAAGGGTGGCAGTAGGGTTGCCTTTATCCTCGCTCGTTATCACGGAAGCTATATCATCCCGCGGCGCTCTTTTCAAGAGAAGTGGGACGTACACGTTTAATTACTGCCCGGTAAATTATTGTACGGATTGGTACTCCGGGAGGAAGGAATTCTTCACTTACCAAGAACCGTCATAATCTCTGAATTTAAAAGCCAATTCAGTGTCTTCTACGTATTTGCTTATTTCCGGCGATGCTACAAGAAACCTCCGTAATGTTTCCGGGCTTTCTGTCAGTCCAATAATTCCTCCTCTCCTCTGAGCGTGGCATTAATTGTCTCTTGAGCTTGGTCCAGAACCATTGCTGAAAAAGATCGTTGACTTTTCCTTGCAACAAAGGTAATCTCGTAAGAAAGCTGCCATCATGTCGGGATGCAAGGTATCAAGGCTGAGTAGGTCACAAAACTGAGCTGCAAGCCACCGAGCATAGAGCACGTGGTGCAATGCAAAGAACCATGGAATTATGTTCATAATAGACTTCACGTACAAATCAAAGTTTGCTTCACGTATAGCTCTAACAAATGAGAGCACAGTCAACTCCAGTGTCAAAATAGTGTCCCAGAATCGGAATTGCGGCTGTGTTTCACGGCGATGTTCTTTCCACATTTTGTCAACCGATGAGTTCACTCCTTCAGAAGTTTCCATGTATGCTTCCTTTTGTAAAGCTGTTAGAATAGCAGCAGTGACTTCGTGGGCGTGACGGGACCTCTTGATATGTACAACGCGAAGCGCGGATTCGGCTTTGCCTTTACATGCAATTTCTGCTTGGCTCAACATCTCCACCTACTCACTGTCTTCCAAAAGATTGCCTAAAACTCACATGGCAGCTTGCTCAAGGTGTAGCCACCTAGCATTAGTAGAAACTTCTTTTCTCCTAGGGAACTCTTTGGAAAGGCGTAGTGAATCTGTTTACATATAGTATAGAATGGCTGATCGAGAACAAGAACTGGTGTTTGTTTCTCATTCAGATGTCTTACAATAACTTCCACAGTTCTCATCGAATGCAGCATCATAACAGGTGAATAAGACGGTTCTGCAAACAATGATAAAACTGCAATATTTGTTGTTGGTCGATTTGGCAGCCGCTGAAATTATTCATGATAGGATGCCCAATTTAGATGCTCCCCAGATTCAGATTTGGCTTGATCTTCCCAAGACATATCCAATGAAAGTGCATCTTCTGAAATAGCAGGAATCAGAAGCTGCTCATGTGCAAAAGAAGATAATCCATTTAAAGTTCGCAAACTTGGTGAAATGTTCGTGGGAAGAGAATGAACTTTCCTCGGCTTTGGTATGTCTTTGGCAGCATCAATATTTGTAAGAACGCGAGGAGTTCCATCGTCTTCATGAGCTGGATGCTGCATTATCGAAATGGCCGTCCCATGGAATGAATCGATTGCCGTCGATGAGGTTAGATTGTGGTCAATGTTGTCACAACAGGCGGTAGTAAAAACACTGAACTTCAATGAAGCAAGGCAGACAATGTTCTCTCTTTCGAACAATCGACAAATTTTATTGGCTACATTAGTAGATAAAACTCTTAAACGATCATACGAGATCAAAAGTTCCAAAATATGCATCGTATCCACCAAGTCTCGTTTTCTGGTTTGGCCATGTATCTTAAAGGCAACGTAAGTAGGCAGTGACATTTCCCTTTTTTGATCATGTCGTGAGGATCCTGTTGAAGATTGGCTACGTCTTGCTCTCTTCACTGCATTAAAAATTAGAAGTTGAGAAATTGTAATTACTGGCTGCTTTCGATTCGAAGTTTCAGCATCTATTTTTATACCTTCACACTTCCTTCCACACATTATTGTTAGCAATTTGATATAATTGTTAGTTAATTGATTGCAAGGTTAACTAATAATAATATAACAGATTTCATAATTGAGTTTGCACATTAGAATGCGAACAGCAACATCGAAGTGCATTATTTAGGCCTAATCAAGACAATTAACAGAAAAACGGGAACATCCAGCTAAAAGTAAATGTTTCGGGAACATCATCCTGATTTATTAACGGTATCAAATTAAAGCTTAATAAATGTTGTTTCTCTTTTATTCGAGAAAAATTGCGAATTTTGAGGTCCTGAAAAGTTATAATAAAAATGAAATGAAGAAAAATATGATTTCTTAAATATTTTTATGTTTATTCGAGTTACCGTTATATTTACATAAAATAAGAAAGAGTACTAAATTTTAGTACAAGCTAAGATCTTTCAAATAAAAAAAAGAAAATAAAATCGGACAATGGATAGAGGAGGTAGAGCCGTTTGAAAAAGTGGCCGCGGCCGCCATTTTGACCCCTCCCCTCCCCCTCCGCCACGAAATTTTCGTTGGCTTCCCTTCGGAAATCATTCACGGGGAGTCAAGGAAGATGTGTGCAAACTGGGACCTTTTAATCATAAAATGCAGCGTTCACTAAACTTTTGGCTCTTAACCACCGGACTAATCAATTCCTTTCTCTCAGGTACCGATCACAGTCCTACTGGCCTCATTCTTTTCACAATGATTTGCTTGATGCTGAATAAAAGGTTCACTGTACCATAATATGGCATTGCTGACTACATTTCTTTTAAATGATCCATGGCCAGAGGCACGGAATCCACTTTGAAAAATAGAAAGAAAACATATGCTGCACTTATCACAATATAATTTCTGGCTCATCTCCATTAGTATGTTTCTATGTACACCTAATGTAATGTAATATATTCCATATTTATATTGCAATCACTACTTACTTAATCTGACAAGCATAGTGCTTAATGCTCCAAGTATACTGATGCTAATTACCCCAGCATGCACATATGCGATGTTTATAATTCTCTTAAATTGTTACCAAAGTTTAGGTGTTGTGCAGCTCATGAACTTCACACTAGGCTTTGTATTCCACATTAAAATAAATTACTCTTATCTAATTTTAATATTAATAGTGTCAGATTACTTTCATATTATTTGCAAATTGTATTTTCGTTGTTCAGAAATTTGATGTACCTAATTTTTGTAACAGCACACACACCATGAGCTCTTTTTCCATCCAAACAGGCAACAATTTTCTTAAATATATATATATATATATTATATGGAAAGCTGTTGTACCATGGAACACATTTTACGTTTTCCAAATTATAGTTTTAAGAACATTTATTTTTTCAATTCCATGTCTGTGCTCTTAAACCTTGAAATTTCGTAAAATAAACTACTTCAGTGTATGACTCCTACTTTACACCCTATACAAATTTTGTTTCGTTAATTATTATTATTATTATTCTGGTTCTACGCAACAGGAAGCTTTTAGTTCTATCGCTGAAGGCCTCCTTTTAGTTTTTATCATCTTTTAATTTCTTAACAGCTACGGTTTTACATGATGAGTCTAAGGGTTTCCCCGTATTGGGACTGGCATAAGTCGTAGGGCTGATACCGCCCATTAATAATTTTATCCTTTAACTACGATTTGGACACTATTTAGACAGTGTACCATCCATTGAAGTTAGGTTATTTTAAATAAGTCGTTTAAATATATTACCAGCTGGGTTGGGCAAGCTGTACTTTAGTTAGCCCTCTAAATAAGCATTTAAGTTAGGAGTGAAGGCGGCATTACTCATACACTGTATTCAAACCCAATGAAAAGCGTAGTATATATTATAAAAAAGCCTTGTTTATTCCAAGTCATTGCTCCAAGTAACAGTGACTCAAATTTGTTTTTCGTTTTATTTTTAAAAAAAACAATAGTTAATTTTAATTTAAAAAAAACATGTAGCAAGAAGAAAACTCCAAATTCCATGTTTTGCTGAAATTCATTACGCCTCTCATATAATCTGGGGTTTTATTGTAAAAAACAGAAAAAAGTATTATCTCTTATCTCTCAAATTATTACATTTACAGCAAAACAGACTTCAGAAATGTATTTTTCGTAAAATTCTAGCCCAGAATGACTTATTACACGACCCCCTTCCCATTTAAGAAAATCAATCGAGATTCAATATGGCAGACATCAAGATGGCCTCTACACGGAAGCGCCTTCTACACAGTACCCATTACTGTGTATTTACTTTCCATTTCATTCAGCAATCTAAAAACAGAATGATATTTCAACACTTTTATATCACTCTTCACAGACAAAAATCGGACTATTGTATCATCAATTTATCTTCAACTACTGGCCATTGGCACCTAATATTTTACACACAAACTTAGATTCTTAGCTGGTTTTAAATATGTATATCTCTTCTAGATCTGAGTATCCACTTGAAATAGTGTTATTTGTGAGATATTTCATTTTGCGTGCATCCTGATTTTCTCATGATTTGCCATTTGCCATGTTGTAAAAATGGCCGTCGTTGATATACGGAATGGAATCCGGTATTTCTAATCATACCATTGTGTTTACGAACATGTCCAATATGTGTGCAAATTATCAGAATTTTCAAAAATGGTCATGCAACCAATTTGTGGTAAATCGGGCGATTTTCCGTGGAATTACCCTTTTCTGGTTCTGAGTCCAGTGAAGATGCTGGTCACAATCCAAGGTAATTAAAAAAACAGTTTCGTGATTTGTGGCGAAATTTCAAAATATTATTTCGTTCTTTTTACCATAGTATTCTATAAACAAGGAAGCAATGTTAATTGTGGTAATGCGAATGTTACAGGCGAATCTTTTTTCAAAAATGAACATTTCAAATCATATGTGTATGTGTGTACAAATGTGTATTCTGATAATTTCGTAATTTTAACAAAATAAAGTTATCTGTGCTTTGCAACAAAATATATGTTTCAGCTTGAAACTTTCTTGAGATTGATTTACACTTTTAGCTGAGCCAGCTTTTCGTCAGAAAAATATTTCACACTTAATTGAACTTTTTTTTTGTTTTTGTGTAAAATACTAATACCAATTAGTTTTGAAACAACGTGTAGTGAAAAGCTGCTCTTTCAGGAGGAATATTTAGCATTTTTTAAACAAGAAATCAGTAAATTGCAAATACCCGAAGGTTTATTCATTGTTATATTTTCTAGAACACGTATACCTTCATCGTGACGGGCACAAGTCACAAAGTTTACCAAGTTTACGTATACCTTCAAATAGCTATTGTCCTAATCAAAGTAAGTAAACATGACTTAAATTGCTTTGTTTAGCGTAACCTTGGTAACTGTACATTATTTTAATATTATCAGAGTAATCTGACGATTTTTTCCTTTACAGAATAACCCGTTATTGGAAAAAGAGTTGGGACGCAATATGTGCAGCAAAATAAATAATAAAACAACTTGAAGACATCGTGGAACGCAAACAGATGAATGTTTGGCATAAGCCGAAGTTTCGTGTGTTGTGTTATACGGACAAATGAACTAATTAATTAACTAACAAAATGAAATATATTTGTGATTCAAGGATTTGAGTCAGTACATCGATATTGTGTAACACAATAAAGTTTTGAAGTTTCTTTGTTTAAGATTTTTGAATCAAACCAAATACGCTTAATACAATTCTTATAGTTGGTGATTCAAGTAGTGCATATAAAAATTATATTATTTTAAAGAAGCAGTACTAAGCTAAATATTTTTTGCTATCCTTGTATGGATTTGCTGTTTCTACATTTTAGTATGTTAAAAAATAACATGACAAATTCAGCAACACTGTTCAAAGTTACTATGTATGCTCTACTGCACTGAAATAAATATTTTTTTAATTTTTTTACCACAAGATGCTGGAAGCAAGGCAACAAGGCAAGGGTACGTAGTTTCTTAAAATGGTGTGCTCCCGATTTCTTAAAGCACAATGGAAATGTAGACATATCCTTCGGCATATTAGAAAGTTATTCCCAACAATTGATTTTCAGCATCTTAGGCCCCTTCTACATAAGCGGAGAAATCGCGGCGAGTTTACCTCGTGCAAACTGCGCCTTCTAACAAAACCATCGTAAATTGGACTTAGAAATCCAACTTCAAATCAGGTTAGTGATTTGCTTTTTCAGCACTTGGATTTCTCATGAGCCACGCGTTCTCCAAACGAGAAACTATTTAAGATGTCTTATTATCATACATTCATTCGTTCTTTTAAGCAACCTTCTCCATTAAAGATGTTGCCTAGTTAGAATATTTCGGACATAAGATTTCTTTGTTGAAATTATGTAAAGCAAATGAAGAAATCATTGCAATGGAAACGCTTATGCGTTCAGGACTCTCTGTCGACTTAATAAGTTAGGATTAGCTAGAAAAAGTATAATGTAGTTCATTTATCTTTACTATTAACTTTATCTTTGATTTGTTATTTGTATTTTATTTAGTTATTACAATAAAGCCTAATTAAAATGTATTCCAATTTGTAGTCTCTCTTGAAGCTGTTACCATGAAGCACATTGCAGCTTTGACTACGCTCGTATAGTTACGCACCTGAACGCTCTATCACATCTGAGAACCTCCGAAATCTTATTGATCGCTTTTAACGCCCTTGCACTTGACGGAATCTTTGCAACGCATGTATTTCGCCATAATATGTACTTAGATAATAAACTGTTAGACTTTGCAAGCGTAACAGACGTTGAAGAAGGTGTTCCCTATACTTTACTCGCTGAGTACAATTTCTTCCCATTCTATAGTTTACACCATCCTATTCTCATCTTTGAATTGACGATTACAAGCAATTCACACTGCATTGTCTAGTACAAAAGCTTAAGGGATTATTTCTGGTAAACTTAGTTGGTAAACTTTGAAGCTTTGCAGAAGTGTGCAAGGTAATTTGAAATTAATTACTATTTCACATCCAAAGAACACTGGTTTACTTTTTATTGTTTTTCTTATTCGAACAAATAACATAATTTTTTATTGATACATTCTTACAAATTTGACATAGGGAACAACACAAAACAATTTGATTAATTCATAATTTTCTTACTTGTAAAATTTAACAATGCTTCGCTTTTATTTTGGTAGAATATTGAGAACAAAATTTGCCATAGGCACGATGTGTAAACCATCTTTATGTAGAGCAACTGAATATATTTATTTAGCTACATTTACAATATCAAATACATATTTTCTTATAAATTTATTATGTGTGGGTTCTTCGAAAAATGTTTTCATGAAACATAGCAAGCACAGAAAGTTCTTGTAACCACAGAAGTAAGGAGAAAGGATAATTAGCAGAGGGAACCAACAAACAGTAAACACACAATTTGCGCGCAGAAAAGAGTATTAGCTAGTGTGTCACTGCGAGGCGAGATGAGAGGCGGTATGAAACTGCGAGAAGCGAGACGAGAGTGAAGGATGCGAAAAGCGAGGCAAGAGCGACTCATGTAAAAGCGAGAGTTTCGCGTACTGTCACAAGAGTATTTCTCGCGTCTCGCAGCTTGTTTCAACTTTCAAGAAATTTCATTTTTATGTTAAAGTGACACCTGATCGTAGCTTACTCTTTACCGTTTCGTTGTGGGAAGAACTGACTCCAAATAGCACTATATACCACAAGTAGTTATGCTACTTACTAGTAACTATTATTCCTCAATATCCACAGTGTGATAGTTAATCTTTCTCGCTCACCTTCTTGAGCTTCCTACTCCAGTCTCACAATGAAATGTGATCTTCACACTAGTGATTTCACAGTTACGTCACATAAAAAATAAAGGTAAAACTAAAGGCTATCTGACCTCATATGTCGTATTCTTTTAGAAAGTATGACACCACATAAACATTATCATTTGCATTAATTCAAAAAACTTTTACTTAAAAAAAACTGTTCATAATCTTCGAATCATGTAAAATTTCAAATTATCTTTTTCGATTTGAAACATTTGTTAAAACACAACAAATGAATAAGGAAATTATGTTAAGTAAAATGCTAAAATCTTCAAGTGACTTAGATGCTGAGACTGTCGATAAGATAGAAATGGCATTCCCTCTCTGAATAGCGACACGGAACTTCTGCTTCAGAAAGGAATGGAACTTGGGTTCTTAATTTCATCGGAAATCCTGGATGCTAGTTGAGAAATGCAAACCGTAACCTTTTTTCATACTATATAATTCATTGTTCAAACGGTATAGGCCCTACTCTTAATCTTCAAGATAGAGGTGAAAGGATATTCCAAACAGAACAACTTTAAAAGTATTTCGCCGTTGCAATGTTGTTGCTATGCGTTGTGTGTTTTTAGTAAGTAAATTTTGAGATATTAACATTTAGATTTAAAGAAAAGGTTTTTGTGCTCTTCTTCATTCTTTATTTAACAGAGAAACAGTATCAAATAAGGGTCTATTGCATTTATAGTTTTGAAAATGGAACACCCGAGGTTCATATAAATAAATGGCAACCTTTTCAGCAGGAATGCAAAGATATTTTTTCCAAATTCATCTGTTTAGTTAGTTTCATCGGAAGATGCCCCCACCTTTCACACGTTTGGAAAAAAGTATCTACAGTAAATGGAGATAACAACATTGTTACGATCACCTTATTAGGTGTTTTTTTAGGGGGGTGGGAGGCATTGGTATCTTCCTGGGCTAAACTTACGGCTGTCCTGCATCTCTTATAGAATTCTCCTTATTCATCGTCAAATTCGAAAAGTTAACTCTCCATTTTGGACCTTTGTTTAGTCGTTTCTCCCTTGTAGAAAATAGAACGTAGGACGTTACTCGTACCAGCCATGTCTTACAACATTGTTTCTTCTGATCGAGAAAAATGCCGGTCACCATATAAGACAAACAGAACTAACAACGTAACAAATTTCACAAAATGGCGCGTCCCATCCTCTAGGTGATGATTTATAAAGACTTATATCTGTAACCACAGGGTGCGAAATCGCAAAGAAATGGTGAGGGCTAATACATATAATCTAATATGTGTTTGTTTGTTTGAACAGAATTTAAATCTACATGTGTGCATTGATTTCAACCAAATTTTGCAAACATGCTCCTTGGCTCCACGTGCAGGAGTTTTACGTTAGGAGTGCTGCGATCTAATAAACAAAAAACAGTAATTTAATTGTTTATAACAATGAAATAAATTATTGTATCTTTTTTAAGTTAAAACAATAATCAGAAATAAATAAAGAGTTTGAATTTTAAATTTAAATTTGTATTGTTGTAAATAAAAATATCTAAATTTAGTATTTTAAAGCATTGCAGTAGTATTACTGGTAACAGTAGTAGGAGTTGTAGTAATAATTGTAGTTGTAGTAGTAGTATTAGTGGTAGTAATATTTCTAGTAGTAGTTGTAGCAGTACTTGTAGTAGTAGTTGTAGAAGTAACAGTAATATTATTAGTCGTATTAGTAGTATTATTAATTGCACTAGTATTAGTAGTTAGTGTTGCCCACGAAACGAGATTTAGACCCTCATAAATGTCTTGTCCAGAGAGTGTCTCGTCTCGAAAAGATATACATTTACGTTACGAAAGCTGTCTCGTCTTGTTTTCTATAGTCATTTCTCTGACTCGTCTCGTCTCATGGACTACACTAATTGTAGTAGTTTTTGTAGTAGTAATAGTAGTAGTACGACTATTAGTGTTTCCAACGTATTTGACTCATCCCGCACTAAGTACTCCGGTACTTTGGCTAGTATATATATATATATATATATATAGAGAGAGAGAGAGAGAGAAATAGACGATGTAGAAAATTAAGTAGGGTAATAATATAAAATGGAATACGATATACGAACCTCAAAACATGAAAAAAGTTCTTTTCAAGAAATTTCGAAACCAGATAGCGGAGCTAGAGGCGTGTAGGCCAGCATTGCATCTTCACAGATCCAGAAATGGAAGCCGAGTCGGTACCCAACACATCAAATTATTTTAGCAGTGTTTATGCATGCTACGTCGAGGAGATTTCTATATTGCCTTAATAAACCATATTAATTTCTTAATAATTAAATTCATATAAAGGAAAGCTTTTCTATGCGGCAGTTCCTCAATCGTAAACTTTGTTGAAAATGGTTTATTGGATACAACTTTGATTTGAATTGCTGAATCGACACGTTCTGTGTCATTAGTAGGGTAAACATGATATCGTTTCTGTCGATGGAACGCGAACTTTGGACTCCTCTAGCTCAAAAACTTGACAGTATTGCACAGAACGTTTGTTTTCGTTTTGAGGTCGACAACAATTTATATCATCTTAAGCCCCGGAGAGATTCTGGTGGTGGAAATCCCTACAACCTTAAGTATTTCGCACCCTGTAAAACCAGGTTTCAATGAAGTGTCGGCTACTACATTGCTGATGTGACCCACTCAATTAGAAACTACGGGAAAATTTTTACTGAATATGACTATAGAATCACTCTGCAAGGAACAAACATTTGAGGAAGTTTACCTATAGCAGCTATTACTGGCTAGCTATTGAAACAATGTTTTCAAACTAATTAAAACACACAAAGGAAATATAGTGTAAAATTTCGTTCCAATGGTTGTTGCGTGGTTTGAAATCATGTCAGTTGCCACTATTCGCGCTGGAGCTCCAGTTCCATCTCTGATTTTCATTGGCATAATAAGAAGCGTGAATCCTTTTGAAGGAAGATCTGCATGATCCAGAGCAACGTTTTCCAGTACGTAGATATTCTTCCCTTGAATAACGATGTGAGAAGCAAAGTCTTTGCTTTGACCATAGTCTAAAGACGGGACGTCTACTCCCACTCCAACGATATTCTTACTTACGAGCCATCGAGCAGCCTCTGGATCTACACCTGTCGAGAAATTTACATAATTCAGCCACCAAATATAGATTATTTTCAATAATATACCGGGGGTTGAGAATGAAGATGGTCTAAGTTAATGACAGTGATTGTAACGTCACCTCGCATCATACGAGATGACAACATTCTTGTGTGAGACCCCTCAATCATTTATATAAAATCACCTTTTGGAATTTGTAATATTGAATGTATTTATAAAATTATCAGTTCAAGTTTATGACATATGAAAATCTTTAATATCCCTAAATTTATAATGTTGGCGTAAATACTTTCAATACATATAATAACTACCAAAGACATTATACATAATGGGAAGTAATACCAAAAACTTTCAAAATATGTAGAAATTGATTTACCAAATTATGCAAAACCTCAATGGAAGACAGTCAAATATTACTGTAATATCTATGCCATGTACCTACTATATAAACAGCGGAAGTTGTATGCAATATCAGTTCTGCTAGAACTCCTCATGTGGACGGAGCTCTAAATAAAGGTGCTAAAGAGGACCTTATTTGTTTTGATTTTATTAGTTGTCTTGTGTTCCTTTTGCTCACATTGTTCTTTACAGACATCCCTCGTTCTCGTGTAGTAGGAGGCGGACAACATATCCATATACACTGTAGAAAATGTATGTGTCCCCCGGATTTGTCAGTCCATACTAATCTGATCTTGCCTTTCAGATTAAATCCAAAATCCTACGCCAATAGCCGAAGAGTCAAAATACGTATAAGTGCCTCACACATATTGATTATTCCCGCATATAGACAGGGTACCTTCGGGTGATAGTACGTTTGATTTTATGTTTACAATTTTAAGTTTGTAGCTGGCCGAGTGGTCTACGGCGGTAGGTCATCGGTTCGAAGGTCCCGGGTTCGAGTCTCGGCAGGGGTATGGGTGTAGATTTTAAGAGCTAAAGGGCGAATCGTGACTGGCCGAAGTCCAAAGTTACTAGACTGCCCCATATAAAAATAAAGTTTAATTTTTTTTAAGTCTGTAAAACAAAATAAATTCTGAAAGTAACTATTTTGAACTGAAATGATGTACACAATAATTTTATGTTATTTTCCTCGCCTCAAATTGAAACTGTAGAGGTTTCTGAATCACAAGCACAAAAAGAAGTAAGAGAAAAAAAACTTGCTTAACTGAAATGTTCAGGATTTGTGACTTACACTACTGTAAGGCCCCATATGATAATAATAAATGGCTGAGAAAGCAAGCTATCAGCAACATGCTGTTTCTTCCATTAGGACTCCGTAAAATAACTGCTAATTCACGGGCCAGTAATATTTGGAATGTTGCCAGGTACGCATATCAAAAGGTGCGAACTAACAACCTCGTTTCTGAAAATGTTTTTATGTGCCAATGATAGGTTTGTAAATATAAATCACGGTGGTTTGTCACGTGGCAAATGTTCTTGTGGGAAAAGATATGGGCAAGTAGCAGCTTTGGATTTTTTTTCTTACGAAACTATAAGCCATTCGTTCTGATAACCGCCTGTCGGGGCCGCATCCCTGGTTTTACCCACACATTCGATCTCACACAAGACCTAGGCTGTTAGTACACAGCAACTTTCATTTTCATACATATTAACTATCGCTCGTCTCAATTATACATGAGCAATGCATTTTAACCTTTATATCATCAACCGTCCACAGTGGAGTGTTAGTGCGACGACATCTGTCCGTGCCTGCGGTATCTAAATTCACTACTTTTTAATTCAGTACTACGGTGGGCCGATTTTTTTTTCAGATATTGGGGTTCGAGTTGTCATCCAAAGTTGTGCATTAGTACCAAATAAAACCATGCCAAATATAGCCGATCTAAAGCAATATTGTGGCAGATTAATTAAATAATCAGTTTCACAATATTCCATTTATTCCTTCCATATTTTAACCCTTCCTAACTTATTCAAAATCCCATTCTATTTTCCTTATTATGGAATGATGGTCTATGGTTCATAAACCGTGTTTTTAAGAAAGGATATGAGACGAAGGAAATGAATGTCAATTCTGTCTTGAGAATGAATCGCATATATGATAAAATCATACCACTCAACAGTATTTTGTGGTATTGATTTCAAAGCTATTTTAGCAATTAGTAAAGAAAATGAGAACATAACATATTGTTGTTGTAACAAAATAGAATTTTGGAAACCACGAAATTGAAGTTAGCTCCGGAATTATATCCTTTCAGAATTGATCAACAGGAAAGGTGGACTCCTCTGTCCTCAATTTCTAACCTCAAGATTACTTGTTTTCCCTAGAAAATTAAAAGACGTAATTTGGCTTGAAATAAACAACACGTGCATTCACTAGTTCTCTGAAGATAACGCAATAATTAACGTCACGTCGAAATTTCCAGAGAAAAGACGTCAATCAGAAAGTGCTTAAATTACTGTTCACATTTGTCTTGGTATGTCAGTGTGTGAATAGAAGACAAACAACGAACATCGTAGCTACCAGTAAGGTCAGATCTATTGCAATTTACTTAGTAGACTTGGAATACTTAGAATAATGTTTTTCTACAATCCCCCATACCGAGACTGATATGGAGTGTTAGTATTTGTTTGCTTAAAATAATTCAGAAACTCTTCAGCAATTACGTTTCATTCGCACTTTGCATTAAGAAATAATACTAGTTTGAAATTTTATATTTTTAAGATGGAAATATTACAAGTAGTTATAATAAATGTGTTAACGATACGGGAAGGAATAAAGTGAAGTTCTGGTACGAACTAATTGCAACAGTAACTGTATTTCTGGTCACAGGTCATACGGGATATAACGGCCTGCTTGTTAAGAAAAGTGACAATGGAAACTCTTGCTATGAGATTACTGAATCGTAAGATGACTTTGGCTATGAGCGTTGATATGATTACTCTTGTTTAAATATGCTTCTCCCACTATCTCTCTCTCTCTGTTAAATCTATTCGATAGATCCTTATTATCTTTTTCTGTGTTAGTAATTTAAGTTGTAGCTTGAGAGATTGAGTATTATTCTACAATTTGGATATTGTAAATTAATTATTAATGTGAATCTTATTATTTGCATGTAACGCAAGAAAAGAACACCATTCTAACTCCATCTTTACGAATTTTCTTAAATGGATAGAGAGCTTCGCCTCACGAAGTTCGTTCTAAATTATATTTGTGAAAGTTCGTTGTCAAAATAATTCGGAAGTCCTCAAGATAGCCTTGTTACCTTATTCTTCATTTATTTGTTATTATATTATTCTTATTTGTTAAATAAAAGTTATTGAAAAAAATATTTTCTTGAACTTCATTCAGAAATAGAAATATAAAGGTATCCTCACACTTAGACTAATCAGTCTTCTCTTTAGGAAACTTCAAGGATTGATGTCAGGAGCCCGAGATGGCCAGCTGTAAAATTTTAATTTTACTTATCAGGAATGATGCCTTTGTTATGTTGTTTCTTTAGGACGTCAGAAGAACTACCAAAAGTACTACCACAAGATCTACCAAATTGCTCTGTCTCCGATCTACAGTAGCTCTCCAAAGTAAACGAAATAAACATTATACACATAAGTTGAGCATGAAAAATAGTTACAAAATTTTCATTTGCCATAATATTTAACCGGGCTCCTGGACCCCTAAATGGCTTAATGTTTTTTTGAAAACAAGAAATAAAAATATGATACCAGTTTCGACATTTTGGGGTTCAAGTAGTTATGAAAATTTTGCCTTTGTACCAAATCAAACTATGTCAAATATGGCCGATTTGGCCGTTTTCAAACTAAAATTTTTGCGAGCCCCTTGGCCCGACTACATATTTTTTGATCCGGCTAACAAACATCCGGCAGTTTTCTCGAAGTCACGTGGCCCCACAATTCGAGATTTTATGCAATTAATGACTGGACGTTGTCACTTTCCCACATCAAAACTTCACCTACGGCCCCTTGGCTTATTAAAAAAGTAGCCATTTGACCTCGGAAGCCCTTAACCGTGAGAACGCAGCAAGTGTCTGGTTGCAACGAATGTGGGACAAATTGTGTCTGGCCAGACGCTTAATTTTTACTACGTAATAGATCACGCTATCTGTTGGTCTTTTCGGCTCGTGCCAGATAGCTTCCTTAATCTTGCAGTGATCTTTTGGGAAGATACTGAAAACTGTTTTCTTGAAAGAGAGAGAATTTTACAAGATATATAAGAATGGTTTTGATTTTGCATGTTCACTCTTTGTTGAATAATGATATAGCGAGAAGGACATTAGCTTGAAAACGGAGGCAGTGAGGTTTGATACGAAATATGAGAAGTTTATTTCATAGTTAGGATAAATATCCATGGACATCTATCTAACGATGCTTTTATATAAGGAAATATGTATACATATGTGAATATATCTATTTCTTCCTTTCTCTATACATACCGGTACGAGATACAATTTTGTAACATATTTATCTCGAGAGAGGACGAAACTTACATAATTGACCATGATTTTAATTCTTGAGACGTTGAAATATGTATAATTTACATGTAGAACAATATAAACCGAATCGTCGCAAACAGAAATTACTGCATAAGTAGCAAATTTGTGAATTATTTGAGAACTAGAGGCATGTTTCTGTGCACAAAGAAGTGTTTTAGTTCGCTTGTAAGCAAATGTTAGACAAGTATCATGTTTCTCAGGTGTCAGCAATGTGTATTTCAAGAATTAGCATGTTTGTTAAGTCCTATTTGAGTACACGATTGAGATACTATTTGATAGGCTACTTACCATACTGAAAGTGCACTTTATGTGCACAAAGGTATTTCAGCTTGTATATATAATATCGGGTATATATTGGCTCGGATGGTATGCAAATACTATGTGAGAGGGTTTCCAGTGCTGTTTTAAGTAAATTTACCTTATTACCGGGTGTTTAGCATTGAATAGCATACGAGATGCATTTAAACCATATTTGAAATCCGAATGTAGCTTAATATTCGGTGTTTGTTGCTTTAGACAGTGGAAAAGTGTGTAAGAAGCCTTCCGAACCGCATGTTTAAGTAGAATTTACCGTACTAGCAATTGTTTTGAAGGCTAGTTGGTGCATCACATGTGTATAAGAAGTATTGATCTTGTGTGTTTTAGCAGAAAAGATCTCCTTTGAAATAGGAAAATAAAGGATTAAACATTAAACTCGTACTTCAGAGGCTGTATTTACCACAAAAGGGTCATTTTAGCAGGTAATTCAAGTAGAAATGAATCTTTGTATTTTATTTTATAACGATTTAGCCTTCGAAATGCATCAATCTAACAGGAAAGGCAGAGTCCATAGTGTAAAAAGTGACAAGATGCGACTGCGCCATCTCTAAAGGAAGCTTCCCAGATGAAAATAGTAGCTATTTTTGATGTTCGTTATCAGGAAGGAACTCGTTAGAGCTACATAGATAGAATCAATATATAACGAGAAAGGTGACATTTGAAGTAGAAAGAACTTTAATAAAAAACGAAAACGGCCTAATTGATGTGAAACTCGGGGAACTAACACCTCCTATTTACCGACTGGAAGTATGAAAGAGACAATAGAATATGATTTTAACCAGAAAACTAGTCTTTTAGGTGCTACTGAAACTCTAAAATACAAGAATAACGCCATATTGTAGATTAGTTATTACAAAAGAAGTACTTGAACATGAAAATGAAGGTACCAAGGTGGGTGATTGCTTGAATTTAACCATGTGCAATACAATTTTGTTAATATTGGACATAGAAATAGGTATCTCAAAAAAAATATAAAACAACGAACTTGTATTTTGACGAAAATTGTGGTACCAAGGGACTCATTGCTTAGATTTTATTGGGAAGGATCAATTCAGAATGGAATGAAGATATTATTTTAAGGAAATGAACTTGACAATTACATATTAAATGGGAAACAAGGTTGGTAAATCAAAGTTGTCTATAGTTCGGGCTATATTAAAAAAAGATAACTCATAGCAACCACATCTAGTCAACATTTAACGAGAAAACTGTTATTTAAACTAGCTTGAACACGTATTTGAAAGATAAAAGAACGGATTTACATAAGCCCGACTACATTGAAAGACATGGAGGACAATATATGGCGAGAAAACTGCCATTTGACAAACCTTCAGCATTATTTCAGGTAGAATCTACTCTTTGAATTGTAAATTCGCGAGTATATAACATGTTTGTATGCAAGTTTCGACAGAAAACACTGCTTGGATAAGGAGACAAGCAGTATTTGAAGTACTATGAATGTAACGAATAGTACAAAGAACTGATTGTAGCCTGAAAAGACTTTTTGAGACCTCAATTACTCGTAAAATGAGGAGAAACGTGAGAAAATGAGGCGTATAGGAGTGCTTGTTGCGTCGGTACAAGTGTTTTTCACCCCATAATTACAGTGTAGACTCTGTTTATACGACAAGGATTGATAAATCTACCTTCTCTGAGACCATCTGAGTAAAATATTCACGACTAAAAGACTTTTATTTGTCACATTAATGAATTAAACTAGGTATACCCTCTGTGTATGGTGTTTTGTGTACTATATTAAGACCCATAGAGATAAATAGATTAGGTACCAAGAAATTGTACTTACTTTTATCTCTTCAATGTTAGAATCTTTGTCACTATAACGAAATAATATTTTGTAAGTTTACGGGAATCTGATTGGTAGTTGTTGTCAGTTGATGGAGGAATCTCTTCCCACAGAAGAACTGTTAAAGAACCCTTCAGAAACACACAGACACACACTGACTTGACTACTAGTATGCACCGGAGATCCATGCTTTGATCCCACAGCTTGTGACCATATGTTTGCTTGAAACAGGAAGATTGGGAGAGAGGTGGGGGAAAAGAGTCTATGAAAATGTCACACATCCTCGACTAAAGGGATATACCTTCAACAGCTGACATTGCTGAACAAGCAGTGTTACTATCTTATACTTGACAGTGTTTCCATCCTAAAATAAATTAATAAGTTATACTTTACTACTTGTATAGTAATTAAACAACGACAAGAGTTCCCATCTTAAACAAAACTATTAAGTATTGTCAAGCATAGATTATTTTAATAAAATGATGTCACCTGGTTTTCTTATTGTCTGATATGATCACATTTTGAGACTGCCTATCCAAAGCCAAAGCCTTTTAGTAGTATTGTTAGGTAACATACCTTGTAGGATACGAATTGCTGAAGAAGGAATGGACTTGCTGTAAAGTATCCAAAGCCGAACTTAGTGACTGGAAACTGCTTACCTTTTAAAAGTGTTGACCACCACCTATAATACATTCGTGTCGTGCTGGCTTGCATAACCAGTAGGCTCTGTGAATACAATATTATTTCCTTTAATCACATTTTGTAGAGTTTAACAAGGACAAGGCAAACAAACACAGCGATACTAGGTAATGACGTCATTTGAATTTTAAATAATCTCATTGGTTGATGAATTCAATAAATTGTCGTGACGATTCGATTGTGACTTATCCTGCTGCAGCTGAAATAGGAAACAATGGCTAATTGTGACTGTACTTTCACCGTGGTGGCCGTCGAGTTTGTGCTGTCAAGTCTTGAAGAATGGACACCTTGCATTAGTATAATTTGTGATCAGTGATTCCATGATATTTCCTTTGACTTTGTCCATGAGTGTGTAGACTTAAGCAGGGATTTCGACCATGAGTGTGTAGACTTAGGGAAGGAAATTACTCTACTCCGTATGGTTGACATATTAACAACTCTGTTGATTTATGAAGAAATATACCAGGAATTGGTTGAATCCCACACTGATTATATTGATGTAGTGGATAAAATTCTTACGCCTTATAAGAAGATGGTGACAGACGCTGAGTGTAAGAAGTGAATTCGTTTAATCTTATGGGTGAAGGATACACTGCATCCGTTGACT
>JAGDQP010006078.1:0-25906 GCA_022664845.1 Lepisma saccharinum
TTACACTTAAATTAGACAAATCAATGCATATGTATGAGTATATATGCCTAAACTTAGTTCCTTTGTCTCAATAATCCTCTTCTTCATTTGTGAGATGTTCCGCTTTCCCACTGTGCATAAGAATCACATACAACACAACTTAAATGAGTGAATGTTGGTGTGCATTCTATCATCCACGTACTCTAACATAGGAAGGAGCTGTTACCTAACGGGGGCTTACACTTTGCATACGGGCATGTTTATTGTTTTCTGCCTCATTTCCTTGGAAGCTGATTGATTTGTGTGAGACAACATGAAAGAAATGTAGCCGAAGAGAAGTTACAGTAGAAGTCCGATAGACCGGCATCCGACAGTCCGGAACGCCCGATTGCCGGCACCATCCCCGGTTTCTTTTTCTGTAAACGCTTGTGTACGACAGTTGAAAGCGTTTGGCGCGGTTCGGAACCACTCGGAAGTGTCCACTACGCGTCTGCTACTGTTAGACGCAATCAGCATTGTTCGGAATCAATCGGAAGCGTTCGGACTTTACTCGGCTGTCACCACACACAGGTTCAGTTCATTGTTTTCGCTGTACGGCTTAGCCTATACAAGTAGTAAGAGGTACCGCCCGATAGTTCGACATTTTCGGTAATCTGGCACCGGGTCGGTCCCGAACATGCCGGACTATCGGACTTCTACTGTTTTTCTTTTCATTCGCTTGGCAATAAAGACACTATAAAATGAAGAGTAAAACAACGAAGATTAATCGTTTGGTAGCCGAAAAAATACGAGTTAGGAAAGGCTACAATGATGTGTCCCTGGCCCGGATATCCGCAACCGAGTTTCGGATATCCGAATCCGGATATTAGCGGATGTGTATACCCGATTTAATTTTCAGCATTGAAGTGCAGAATTCAAAATTTCCGCACGGTTTGCAACACTACACTTTATTTTAACCACACAACTTCCTATACGAAATCTCCAGGTTACAACATCGACACCCATCACGTCACGGTCCACTGACTTCTGGAGAGATGCTAAAGCACGTCTGCACTCTTTGAATATGTTTACTCATTATTTCAAAACTATTTCGATCTTGAAAGGAACAAAGATTACTTAGTACCAGTACCAGATTTGTATTTGGTCCCTTCTGAAGGTAGCAGAATTATTCGCTTAAATTGACTATTTTCCGTTCTTGTAATCTCGGAAATTCTGTTGTAAACTTGAGTAATATGAAGGAAAGTATATCTTAAAATATATGAATTATTGGCGAATGAAACATATAGAGTTGATTGAACTGTATTTTTACCATACAATATATGTAATGGCTAGGGACCGGAAGTTTAGCAAAACCCCTTTTCATTTTTGTAACAAATTACTAGCATATAAATAATATATAAAGTTTGTAGTCATCGTGGGAGCATTGAAAGAGATTTTTCATTTCGCCTTTTCTTGCCTATTTTCCCTTCTGTTGCCTACTTTCAACACAATACCTTTTAATGTATTTTAACGTTTTTTTAAATTATATTTTGGCATTAAAAATACACAAAAATAACGCTGTCATTCCCGCCTAAAGTTATGAATTCAGAAGGAGACAAATGTGAGGAGGTGTGATCAGTGATTTCCCTACAGCCCCCTAACATCCCAGCATCGTCCCTAATTTTTAGGTACGCCCCCAAGAAAAACTAAGCTCTAGCATTTGATGTGCAGAATTTACAAATCCTTTTCAGGCAACCAAAGAAAGAAAGAAATATATAAACAAAAAAGAAGAGGAAGTTTGTGGTTGTACTGTACAAACTGAGCATCATGATGAAATATGATTAAGCGGCGCAATATCTTTAAAGACTAGTTGCCCGGTTTCACCAACCTTCCTTAAATGTTAAGGAATTCTGAAGTCAATTTAACGCCTCCTTAGCGTGCTACAGTGCTTCACCAACCTCCCTCAAAGTTCACAGTTCCTCAAACTGTTCCTTAATTTTAGTATGAGATCGACCCCCGTTAAGTGTTTAAGGCATCCTTAAAGTGAGAAAGAATATGGCGGACTACTATGAATATTTTGACACAGAGCTCTTGTGTATAGGGTATTTAGAAAGAATGAGACTGGAAATAATAATTCTGAACAGACCAAACTCTTTACAAATGTTTAATGAAGTAGAATTCCAACAACGATGCTGACTCAGAAAAAGTCTTGTGTTCAAACTTTTAGAATAAATTTAGCATTATTTGAATTGGATTTTTATATATTTTCTTCATGCATCTAAGGTTCATGCTGGATAGGGGAGGGAAAACGATTCTGAAAGGTGACGACCAGGACCAACGTCAGGGGCGCACTGGCAAACTTTGGCCCACCCGGCTTAGCTACAGAGCTGGCCCACCATAAAAATTTATGGTAGTAGCTTGAACTTTGTGTTGCAGCAAGGAAGTGTTTTCCGAAAGTCAGCTAAGATCTATTTTCGGTCTCTGGACATATATTAAAAACAAGGTTCTGTAGCAGCAGAAATCTCTTCATATTAATATTTTTACTAAGTTTTCTAATCTTGATTAACATTGTGGAATCTAGCTAATCTCTCATATTTTTCGGTTTCTTGAACAAACCTGAAATCGTACTTTCAGTAGAACCGTAAGTTTATTTTCACATTTTCTGTGACAGTGCATATATTTGCTGTAGTTTCTTCATAGCTAAGACAAGTTTAGGATTGAAGGAGAACTTCAAAAAACCGATTACAGAACTCTATATATGTATACTTGCAAGATGAGTGCATCAATATTCACACCTCATCGACATTGCTGTGCTACTCTACTCTTCAGCCAGGGCTTCCAGATCTTTACAAGCTCGGTGACAAATAAAATTTAAATAGGCCGTAAATGTTATTCAGTGAACATCCTGTTGAGGTTATTCGACAATCTACAGATAATGCAGAAACTAGATCATTTATATATTTTGTAAAATATACTAGGAATATGTGTTTATATGTTAATTTTATTCACATATATTTCTTGAAAGTGATTCGTATAGTAGGTCTCACTGCTAGTTTTTCTCTCAAAGCGAACTAATACGTCTGCTGTACGTAATTGCCCATAACTTTTAGTGATTCATGTAAATACGTATTATTATGAAAATTAGTAGTTTATGATTTGCGGTAATTGCCATCGAAGCATTACAACATAAACATGTAACATTGTTGTGTTTCTGCCTGCCAGAAATAGTTTGCAATTAAATTCATAATCTATCATTTCCTCTCTCTCTCTCTCTCTCTCTCTCTCTCTGTCTGTCCATACGATAATGAATTGAATTTATTTTTAAGGCCTTTAGGCAACTATGGCTCAGGCCGTATGGATGATTATGGGATGAATTGGTGGAATGATGAAAGTTGGAGGAAACGGGAGCACCCCGAGAAAACCCACGCACACGGTGTTTGTCCACCACAAAGCCCACATGGCATGAGCAGGGATCGATCCGACGACCCCTAGCACCAGAGGTGAGCGCTCTACCAACTGAGCCACCGTGGCCCCACGATAATGAAGAACGGTAGCTCTTCGAGTGACGCTCACAAACGATTCTGTTAGCGGCACTCACATCTAAACAGCTAATTTCAAATCTAGCGAACTATAAGTCCGATTTTGATACTTGAACTTGCATTTAAGAGCACTTTGCCATATTAAGATAGAAAAAATGGGTAGGTAGGACCTCCCTGGGATCCCATAGGGCGGTGCGAAAAAAAAATAATCAAAATTTCACATTTCTGCTGATAGCACTGACCGCAAACCATACAGGCGGCCGAAACTTGCGAAATCTTAATCTACGATTCAATGCTTTTAAAATGGTGTATCACACGTCAAAATTGGTGATGAGGTTCAAACGTTACGACTTTTTATTAGCCGAATCACAGAATTGTTTACAAGTGATAGAAAAGTTTGTCTGTCATTCTGTTTGTCTTTTGGCTTTAGACCCAAATGTTTGGTATCAGGGGGTCTGGAGGGGGTCAATTGCAGGCCCCAACTTCGGGTAAAGTCAAAGCTTATTTTTAATAGGAGTCACCGTTTTCGAGATACGGAGCTTACCATGGTCCAGAATCGACCTTTCGTAATAAAATTAAGAGATTTAGTATCCTCCCTTCCACCAGTGACACAAAGAAAAATCACTCGCAAAATGGATATCACTTCTTTTGTGAGTAGAATTCTTGCGTCACTCTTCTCTTTATCCCGAAATGTTTTTTATACTGATATATTATGCAATGCTACATTATACACACAACGTTTAAACGATACATTACTCTCCCTCCCCCTCTTACAATTTGAAATTTGTTAGTTGCCCACACCTACCTCCTCGGAGAGCAGAACTGAATTTTTTCTAACAAAGAAACTTAGCCCTTTAAAATAATTTAATCCGTGTTTCAGCTTTTTCTGATCTTTGCATTTGTTTCCGAGATACAAGAGTAAAAACAGACTTTATGAACACCCTGTACGTGACACACGATTGAAAATTGTTTTTCTAACATTTTTAGATAATGGAACGTCCATCAGTCATTACACGTGATTGACATTAGGCTCTACTTGTTGTTAATCTTTTAAACATAATACAACTAAACATACCTTTTTTTTTTTTAATGATCTAAACGTTTATCGTATCTTCACGTTCTCATTAGAATCCAGACTGGACCAGTTCATGACGTCATAGAGTTCACAAACCTACATCAATGGGATTTCCTTGTATACGAGAAGTTTTTTTTCTTCTTTTTGTTCATATTTTTTAGATTCATTTGTTTTTATTTCTCTCCCCTCTCCCGCTACTTAACTACAGATGGCGGGACAGAAGGTCATGGTGCTAACTAAATTGCTATAGGCTGTTTCCTTGTTTGCGTTTACACTTTCGGTTATGCAGTACTGTTGTTAGAAGTTGCTGGCTTGAAAAAGGTATTGTCTGAAGCGTGGCTTCACGAGTTTATCTACGTATCTTGTTAATTTTATCATAGAGGGATTTGGAAGGAGTGTCTTCGTGTATTATGTAAGTATCTCAAAATTTCTATTGTCGATTATTACGCTAGTTTTGGCAGTAAAACGAAACTTAAGTAATAGTTTTACAATTTCAGTACAATATTTGAGACAAGATTCAATACAATTTCTTTGTCCAGGAATTTGACAATGAAGATGTTTACAGCGAGGTCAACCCCATTATACTGTATCAGTGGGCTATTTTAGTAGGACTGCTACGCAATCTTTCAGATGTAATCAATTCTGATCTCGGTTATACTTTATAAGAGCTCCTTGGCGTTGTAAGTTTTTCGTATACAATTTTCTTGATTAATTGCCATCCAGAATTTCCCAAACCGTGTGCAAAATTAAGTGTTATAAGGACACGTGCAACATGATAAAAAAAAACTTTATACATCGACAGAGTATCTACCAAAACCATTAAATATTCGATCGTGTAGAGCCTGCGAACCAATACTGTGCACCTGTAATTCCACCAGACTTCTCGAATCTTTTGAGAACACCTCAAACAAAATAAGAAATACTATCAAAAAACGATAGAAACTGTGCATAAATACTTAATACCCCCACAAACTGAAAATCCTGGCGGAATCCCTTCTGTGTACTACGTCTCTCATATCCCTATGGCGTAAGTGGTAAATATTTAGCATTGCGAACAAGCGGACATAGCTCAGTTGATAGAGTGTTGTTGGCTTCGCATTGTTGTGGTCCTGGGTTCGATGCCAGTGGCCGAGCAGCGTGACAGTTGTTTTTTAAAGGAATTTTCCTAGCATACAAGGCAAATTTAAAAACGATACCTTCAACTTTAGTTCTGGCCTACTTCTTCCTGCATCCTTTCTCCTAACCCTAAATCGGCCTTAGCCTTAGACGTATAAAGGCCATAAATAAATTAAAGTCCAATTAACATTGCGTGCAGGGCCGTGTTTTAAGTCTTTGGTGTTAAGTTTTATTTTTCTCAAACATGTGCGCTATGTTGTTTTAGAATGGGATTCTGATATTTTTTTTTTTTTTTTTGGTCCTTACGTAGCTTTTGTATTTTGGCGTTCTTATTGTTATATTTAATTATTTTTTTCGTGTAATTAATGTTCAGCATCCTAAATCAATGTATGTTCCAAATCTTGTATTTATTAAGTTTATTTATGTAAACAGACCAAATGTAAAGTCTGTTGCAGCTGGGAATGCATTTGTTGTGATGACGCTAGTATCACTAAAATATTCGTGTTTACAGGAACAACTCGTTGTCGGGAGCAGCGTTTCCAATGCAGAATAGGATTCGAACATTATATAATGCCTGTATGAAAGAAAGTGTAAGGGTAGGACGAGATAGCTGTTAGTTGATTTTCTATTAAAGAAAGGAATGCGCAAGAGACTAATTTTCGTATTTTAATGGAAGATGCATGACGCAACGTACGTCAGACATGTCTCATTAGTCTTGGAAGGGTAGTGAGAAGTCTATATCTAATGTAACATATTGTGCATTGTCGTTCTTTTAAGGTAATTACACGATGTTTCCAGAGGTTAGCATGTCGTACTAGCAACTGAAATATGAAGAGTTCGAATCCCGTTCACGTCAGTTGAGGAGAGGAAACAAAAAGTATAATCGCAAAAGAGCTGTCGTAGCTCAGTGGTAGAGCATTGGCTTAGCATTCGGGAGGTCGTAGGTTCAATCCCAGCGGCCGACCATCCTGACACGTCCGTCCAAAGTTTTTCCTCAGTCACACCAGGCAAATGCCTTCAACTTAGGCCCTGGCTGATAATCTTCCTGTATTATGCCCCCCCCTACCCCAGCCTGAGTCTTAGATGCCTGAATGCCATAAATTAAATAAATGTAATTGAACAAAGAATAATACATAAAAATTTACAGCATGAAGAAGTAATATTCACTCCCGAAGAGGTGTAATCTCCTTAACAAAAAGACAATGACAACTCGGAGTGGCCGAGAGGTTAGGACGCTCACTTTCTATGCGCGTGGTCATGGGTTCAATTCCTGCTGGCCATTGAACGGAGTGTTTCGGAACCTACTTACTAAAAACCACTTTCTGTCCTTAGAAGCTCGTTTAGCAAGTTAATAACAAATCAATAATTTTTTTGAAAATTATGGCTGTGTAATTCCCCGTAATTATATAGCTCCCAAAATCATAAATGTACGTTCCCAGAGCATTAAATAAATATTCTATTACTGCTATGCGCAGTAGGCAAGGAGGGAGGGATATTGGTTTGATTACGGCGCTATTCTTGTATTCGTTTGGTGGGAAGTGATTGAAAAAGTAAATCGAAACAGGATGGTTGGTCTGAGAGTTTCATTCCTTTACTCTACGATCTGAGGAATGGCTTCTATCTTACGAAAGAGTCCCAAGCATCACAAGAGCTACATATTGTCCTTAGATATTTCATCGGGGTTACGATGTATTCATTTATAGATTTTAGACTCAGAACGTCATCGGGTCAAAATCTATATAAACAGTGATACATCCACACCAAATCAGTTGACTCATAGGTAGGTACGCGGATTCGAACCCCGCGGTCAATCATCCTGGATGAGTTTTTCCAAAGTTTCACCAGGCGAATGCCAGGATAGAGCCATAAGAGTTTGGCCGCTACCCTTCCAATCCTCCCCATCTCTATCCCAGTCAAAGTCGTCTAAGTCCTAAGGAAACAGATTATAATGACTAATACCACAATACTCTTCTTTGTTGTTATTCTGCCAACGCTAGAGTGAATATGCGTACGATACTGCAAGTGACAGTGCATTTTGATCAACGCAAGTAATAGAAATACTGACCTTTATTAAGGTGAGCAATATAACCAGACCGCCAGAGTGGGAGAGATGATGTTGGAGGGTAGTCGGTCGGGTTCTAGTTTGTAGGTACCATTCCGGCATTTGCCTGGTGTGACTGACTAGGAGACCCTGGAAAAGTCAGAATGTGCGGCCGCTGAGATCGTTCCCAGGACCTTCCGATGGCTAAACCGACGCTCTACTGAGCTACGGTCGCTCGGTACAACATAACTACAGTTGCTCGTTCATGATAGTGAATACTTAATGTTACAAAAATGATATTATTACGTTCATCGAATTTCACGTTTATTTACGCATTTCTGTTCGCTTAAGTATATATAAACACGCAAGATCCTAGCAATTATTATTATACTGTAGTTGTTGTTATCCGTTCGTAGCTGGGCGATTAAGCAGAAGAATAGCAAAGCGCTTTATGCCTTGTATTCACACAAAACTTCTTCAGTTAGCACCTCTGCAATCACCATTCGACTGGCGTGTCTGTTGTCTGTGCCCGTGTTTGTTTACGTGTTAGTTCGCGGTTTGAGCTTGACCACCTGCATTCGGAACTGAAAGAGGTATACTGTCGAACCATGGACCTCTCGTATCCAATGATTATGATTATACTCTATTAGCTTGAGTCACAGTTGCTTTAACGGCCAGAAATTGAAATTAATGCCAATGCTCTACCATTTACATTACCAGAGATATGAGGATAGTATTTCTCCGTATATGGAGAACTCTCTCCAGTTCTACACCTCTGGTATTGCGGGCAGGACATGCAAGCATTATTTAAGGGTTTTGGTGGCTGAGTGAATTCTTAATAACATCTTAAAAGAGCTTACGAGATTCTAATGGCAGGACCTACAGTTTTTAATAAAGTGGGCTACGAACCATGGACCCCAGCGGGACATTGGACTCGTGACCATACGAGTTTTGGTAGATAGGGTGTATTATATGATGTACAAAGGTTGATTTATTAGATACATTATTTTACCAGTTTTTTTTTTTTTTTTATCGTGAATCGATATAGAACAAAATCAGTTCTAGTTATTTAAATAGGATGACATCGCCAGTTTCCAGCCCCTTAAGCAGAATTTTGAATTTGATATGTAAATCTGCACATAGGATAAAAAAAAAAAGAATGAAGTAAATAGAAATAGCTTATATTTCTAACCTCTTCAAAAAAGACAAATCTTATCAGATAGGAAAAACCACCAGTTTCCGGTCACGTGCTATTTTTCTACCAGTAATTGGCGTGTTGGTTCCAGTATCCACTTATCACTCTTGCTCTAAAAATAAAACAAATAACAGATTGTTTTACTGGAGAGGCTACATGGGTCTTGGGAAATCACTCGACTTAAATGAAGGTGGTATCATCTTGCATTTGAGCGAGAATTTCAGTACAGTTAAAAAGGCCTATTGCAGGATAATCCTATAAATGTATTTAACGCACTACCTAACCATTTTCGATAAAGACTACAACGGCTGCCTCCTGGGTTCAAATCCCACTACTCGCTCTCCAAACACTTTACTTTTTCACACCTACGTCTGAAAGGTTTAATTATTTTCGAGTAATTTTCAAACCAGGTTCTAATTGAAAATACAACAGAGAAAGTTAAGATATGTAGGTAAATTGAAAGTTAAAATTTTCATTATATGCGTAAAAATTAACTTTCACAAACTGTAATCGCGATATCCGTCTGTACTTACACCGAACAATTAATTCCTCTGTAACAGCAGACAACTAGGTTCTGGCGGACTAGCTTCCAACATCCACTCCCCCCACCACGTAGTTTAGAGAGCAAGCTCGGAAAAGTTGTACAGATTCCCGAAATTTCGTCACTTCTTGCGAACGCTATTTTCCTCTTCCTTCCTGCTGTGTTCCAAAGGCGACTGGTACTCATAGATATGCATGTAACAATAATGCACAGGACGCCGCTTAATTCGTTGCTCATAGCAAAGTAAAATTTTTCGGTGGATGAGTGAACCCCCTCCTTGGCTTACATGTAATCAAGGATTCTCAGCGGGTTCCACATTTAATTTAAAAGTTTCTTACTCACTTCAGAATTGTAGAAATGGCGTAATTATACTAAAATGACTGCAATTTACGCTATGCGTTTATATTTGCAGCAATTATGCCAACGATACATATTACCACCGTACTTATAACTGATCTAGTCAGTGGTAGAGCAAATGAGGAGAGCTGTGCAAGTGGCCTTATTTCGAGGTACCATCACTGTATTCTCTAGAATTAAAATTATTTATGGTCATTTAAGGCTAAGGCGGATTTGATAGAAGGGAAGTCAGAGAACAACTCAAAATAACCACAACCCGAATCAATGTGCTACAGGGTGTCCCAGATATCGGGACGTGGTTATTTACATCAAAACAAGAAAAGAAGTTTTTAATTAAATTCCGAAATCTGGTTAGTTTCGGAGCTACAGTAGCAGAAAATTACGCTAGCCTCGTCACAAACGATGTCGTATCTCGACAAGTTATGGCGTAAGCGGTCTCTGTTTAGCAAATCACACCCAAAAGTAGTACCCAGTACATCTATTTAAGTTTGTAATTGGCGAATACAGCTTAGAGGTGATATCTAAGCTTTCCCTATTAAACCATGTAATTCGTTCACATTGAAATTCTTGAGTTGTGAAACCCCGTCTATATGCAGCACTCCCCCAATCAAAAATATTGATTAAATAGGTGTATTGGGTACTACTACGAGAGTGATTTACTAAGCCGAAACCGCTTCCTGGCCGGCAGCAAGCGTTTTTACAGCTTTTCCTCAGTTACAGTGTACTTTGAAACAGGCTCTGGCTGATACGCTATGTCCTTCTATCCAGTCTTGACCTAGAATTGTCTAAAGACCGTAACCTTTTTTTAAGTAAAAATAACAATTAGAATATTCCCTCAATTTCAGCAAAGAGGTGTTGCTCTACATATTGCCTTGAAGTGCAAACCTGCCGTTAGTTTCACTGTTACTACCTCTGTTGTTGTTGTTGTTGTTGTTTTTGTGTTGTTGTTGTTATCATCCTACTTTGTCTGTGACGCAAATTCAAATATCCATAGATTTAAATCTGGAATTAATAGATCTAGATGTCTGTGGATGATGAAGTAACCACCAATCCATGGATTCGAGTATCTGAAACATGGATTAAAAGATAACGCATGTCCGAAATATGAATCAAAAGATAACTGATACCCGAAATAATGATTAAAAGTAACTGATAATTCCAAACATGGATCAAACGATAATGAATATCCGAAATAATGGTCGCTTTCGCTGAACCACCATGGTCGATCATTTCTCTTAGCTTTACTCTTGTTCTGAATTTACTTCTTGCTAAAAAAAAAAAAAAAAAAAAAAGTTCCACACACTCACACAGATGTTGGGAGAAAAAAAGGAATTCATGAAATTCCGTTACTTAATTATGTATATGTTATGTTACAAATAGTTTTAGCTTCATGCTAAAGACTTCCCTCTAACTGTAATCACAAGGATAAACAGTTTATAAAAGAACCAACAAATTGCTGCTATTAGCAGTTCTACAGTTTGTTTACATATTCTGAACATTATGCTCGAGGTTGCAAGGTAGGTTTAAACAGGATTTCTTTTATAAATTCCATTTGCTCTTTTTTTATTCTTACATAGCATTTACTCATTCATGAATTAGAGAAAATTCTCAAACAAATCTTAATTTCGTTGACAGTGACCTTGTAGTTGAGTTCTTGTATATTTCGACTTGAGATACGGTAAGCACAGAGAATGTAGTACGAGTTCGAACCACGTTTACGCCGACCGTCCTGAAAGATTTTCTATGGTTTCTCCTCAATCACACTACTTGTATGATAGAGTAATAAATACAATCTAGGTGCTGGACGCTACTTTTACCACTTCTATTTTAATACCAATGAACTGGACGTGACAGTCTGTAGTCTTAAGGCATTTAAAGTTCAGAAATTTAACCCTCTGTGTCTGTTTCATGTTCTGGCCGCCTATTAACTTGTATCTAAGAAGAAAAAAACAATAGCTGCTCCTTCCAGCTCCTTTTTCGAAACTGCTGATGAAACTGGTGGCGCGACCATGGTAGCTTCGTGTGAAAAGCGAAATAAAAGGTGGCGCGCGCTGCCATGGTGGCTTCGTCTGAACGAAGGCTACTTATGATTCTAAACACACACGCTTGTGTGTCCCATTTGTAACAGTTACAAAGGTATAGCTTGCCTAAATTTAAGGACAGCAAGTATGTAAGTTAAAAAAGTCGCCGCAAATCAACTGTGCAACCGAAATGACACAAGGTAGTGTTAAAAAAAAAAAAAAAAAGACATGACACATCAGAAAATCTCTAGAGAGAATTGAAGGGAAAGTGTTTTTCTTGGGAAGTTCCCTTTTACGCCTTCTTAGTACTGTAAATAGTAAATGCAACAGCCAATTTTATACAATTAAAGTGAGTTAATCTCCGTCCGGATATGAGTCCAAGATTAAAGCAGAGTAATTTTTGTCGCTTTCGTAGAGTTCGGTTTCAATTTCTCATTTTTCCGGGTGTGTTGTCCCTATGTTAGGAATTGATTGTGTCAGAAAGAGTAGGTTTACTCTCTTTAGATTAATCTCGTGACGCACTTAATTGAATGAAATATGGCTGTTGAACCTACTATAGCATTGAGAAAATAGCGAGAAAGGGATTTTTTAATGCCTTTTCCCAGTTTTCCCTATAAAATGGAATACTTTTTTCTTTTATTTCCCAGAAATGTGTGTTTCAAGATATAAGTATTATACACCATAATAATTATGGGACCTTCGCGAAACAAAATATAGCTGTAAAAGTTTTATTTTCTACATCAATGATTTTCTACAGTATTACAAAATTGAAAGAAATTCTATTTCCCATATGATTAGTCCGAGAGTTTAGATCTCCTTTTCTTAAAATTACGTTTTTTATAAATTCGTTTGTAATTTTAACTTTTTTTCTATTTTTGTATTCTAAAATATATAGTTCAAACCTGAGAGCAAGAAGGTCATTTATGGCCTAAAGCCTTCTCTTCTCCACAAAAGTTCTTCCAAGACTATGGGAGGCAAAATGTTTGGCAAGGGCATTTGTCTAAGTGCCATTCGTGTTGATCTGTTACAAGGAGACTGTCAGTGAGATCTTATCAAAACCTACCCTGAAATTCTGCTAGAAGATTCTATGTTCAAAAACGCAATGTACAAAACACTAGCTGCCCATATTAACTGCAAGGAACTGAAATAGTGGCTGGAATATTGGTGGTAATGTACCGTACAAAAAGTGTATGTTTTATGATTCAATCTACAGAAGTCACTTCTGCTTCACTCTCGTTCTGCTGGAATGAAATCCTGCCGAGTTGTAGCGTCACCTCCCAACACAGCAGCATTCCTTACCAGGGAAGTACTTAGGGGGGGTCTGGACCACTCGAAATTAATTTTGTTTGTAAAATAGGCAAAGTTATATGGATTTTACAACAAAAAACATGAATTTCGGGGGGGAGGGGTTACAGATCCCCTAAGTACCTCTCTGGCGAGGCATGCTTCGGTGTTGGCAGGTGACGCTACAACTCTGCAGAATTTCATTCCAGCAGAACGAAAGTGAAGCAGAAGTGACATCTGTTGATTGAATTATAAATCATACACTTTTTGTACACTTCCACCAATATTCCAGCCACTATTTCAGTTCTTTGCTGTTAGTATGGTGAGCTAATGTTTTGTATATTGCCTTTCTATAGGACGTACATTTTTCTAGCAACATTTCAGTGTACGTTTAGATATGATGTTATTTTACGGTCTCCTTGTTAGAACCTTGGAATATCGCAATTAGTGTAGTCGGTAGCAGGACTCAAACCTGCCTACTTCCCTAGTGCCAAAGTCCACGACCGTGAATACACCACTGTGTAGGGTCACCTGCTTGATTCTAGGCATAATTATAAATATTTATTACAGGTTTCTATGGAGTCGTCGTAGTCCAGTGGTCATGTCTGATTACGGGTCGGCTCAGTGTTCGATTTGCTATAAAATACGAATGGGGGATCCTAAAACTAGTGGTTGCTGTTAAGTTTCAACATACTATCTTTTGGGGTGGAAATACAAAGATTTTATAATTGTTTGGGATGACATTCGGGATCAACGACCAAAGATAAAATCCTTACGTACCAGGGAAAACCCTGGCATCCCTCCCTGCAAATCGAACACTAGGTCGGCTGTCCTGGGTTCAAATTCCGGCCAGGACGCTCCAGACATTTCTTTAGTGTTCCATGCCTGGCGCTCTAAGATGAAAAGAGTATCTACAGTTTTCCTCTTATCAATCTGAGGAGCAGTGTCCTTGGTACTCGTGGGCACTTTGGGAGGTAAAGACGGTCGAAAGTGTGACTTGCCACTCCACCTCACTTCGTGCTGTAGTTCGAAGATATGTCCCTCCACAATCCATTACCCCCATGCGCCGTTCACGGAGCGTACGCATCGCACATTTACTTTTTTCTTTTTGCACATTTCCATACCAAATTGAACCTGCCGGCCGAGCTGTCTGTGGCGGTAGGCCATCGGCTCGAAGGTCCCGGGTTCGAGTCCCTGTATGGGTGTGGAATTTAACTGCTAAAGGCGTATCGTGACTGGCCGAAGTCCAAAGTTACTAGGCAGACCCATATAAAAATAAAGTTTAGCAAATGGAACCTTGAAATACCTTGAGACGGAACGTACAGATACGTCCGTACCAAACGAATCATTTGTCATCTTCGCATTACTTTCACAGTCGTATTTTCCACTGGAATAAATACAGACCGTTTCATTTAAGAGAAAGTTTAGTGTAAGGAAATGTCATAATGAATTTGAACTTTCACCTCGATGACTGAACTTGATAATGAATGGTTAAAATGCGGAGAGTTGTTCCGTTATATAGAGAAAAAATAATAATTTTCATTTTCCGCGTCAATATTATCAGAAGATTTGTTTACATAATTTAACTAACCTACTTAACATAGGGAGTAGGACTTTGACCCAATCGTTGAGAAAATATCGAAACATTTTGCTATCATTCGTATGTGTGTGAGAGTTCCATCCTCTGTTGTTAAACATGAATACGCTAGTAGTAAATACTGGGTGATTCAAAATGAATGGTGCAAAAAGAAACGTTATCTATGACTGCTGTAATGAATTTATTGTGGAAATAACCCATGTGACATGAAAGGTAAACTCTCCAAGTTTTATTTGGCAACACTGAAACACGCGCCAGTTTTGCAGTTGCGCATTAGCGGCGTTGGTGTGCCAAAGAGCGGCATCAGTGACAGCAGCGATGCCATATTTAGCATAAAGATGCTAAATCTAGCATAATTTACCTGGCTTTGGCATCTAGCATCTTGCTCTTAGCATCCTGGTCAAATCTAGCATAATTTAACTCAGTTCGCAAGACAACACTTAAAAGAAAGATGAATGTTAATACGTATATGAAGAGCATGAACGTGAAGCAATGAAAAGAAGGAAGTTCCTGTACCAATTTCGCCACGCATTCATACAGATGATGACATCTGTCTCTAGCAGCGGGAGGCAACTACCTTCACAAAACAAAGAAAGAGACAGTATATAGCTCATACTGGGCGATCTTTGAGACAATGGGGAAAGGAAAGAGTCATTTTCCGAAATCTTGGCTGTTTTGTTTGTCGGAGGCAAAGATATTCGTTTGAAGGATAGCATATCAAGATTAAATAGATAAGGCACGTTGACCCAGTGGTGTGTCTGACGCAGGTGGCTTCCACACACAAGTATATTGCAATCTGTGGGTGGCAAGCTTTGTGTCAATTTGTTCCTTCATTTAAAGCTTCTCCTTTTGTTTTCTTGGAAATTTGTAAAGTCCCTGACGTCACCAATTTTAGACATTTTGCGTAGGAAATTGAGGTTTCCTTCCATCTTCCTTATAATAAAAAGAAGGGGTTACTTTGAATAAGTTTAGTTGAGATATAGATTTCGTGCGGGAAGTTTGGAAGTGTTGAATTTAAATCTAGCATAATTTGAAGGAATTTAGCATAATTTAAATAGGCTTTTGGCATAATTCAAAATTCTGTATCTGGCAACGCTGAGTGACAGTGTGTGCCCGACTACGTTAGAACTTCATCGGTACCCGGTAACCATTGTTCAGAGAAGTTTCCGGAGGACACAATTTGGTAAACAAGCACCTCTCCGGAACAATATCGTAAGGTAGATGAAACAGCTTGAGGAGGCAACGCAATCCTATCCATTGATAATTCTATCCTCTTGTGGGTATGGCAGGAACTTGATTATCATCTGGACATCTGCTGCGTCACAAAAGGGACCCACATCGAACATGTGAATACCTGCGAGTGAGTGAGTGTGAGTATCCGTACAAAACTTTGAGTTTTGTATTTCACGTCACATATGGTATTTAACAATACATTCATTATAGTAGCCATAGACAACCCTTCTCTCTGCTCCATTCACTTTGAATCACCCGGTATTATTACAAAGGATTATTTATTATTTGTCTACAATATCAAAGATACGGGCGGAGCCATTTTACACCAATGAATAACAATTAAAGCATAGACAGCGAACGACAGTAGCTCTATTGGTAAAACGTTGACTTTAAATTCGGGAGGCTGAGTTCGATACCAGTGACCAATCTGACTGAGGTTTTCCAGTGATTTTCCTCCGGCAGTTGCTGGGGTGGTATCTTCAACTTAGGTCTTAGCTGACTCCTTTCCACTACCCGGTCACGACCTGAACCATAGGTAGCTAAGGCCATAAATAAACCGAGCCGCCGTAGCTCAGTGGTAGAGAGCTGGCGTAGCATTCGGAAGATCGTGGGTTTTATCCCAGCGGCCGACCATCCTGACTTTGTTTTTCCCGGAATTTTCCTGTCACACCAGGCAAACGCTGGGATGGCACCTACAAGATAGGTTCTGGACGACACTTTCCCGCATCGTTTCCCTATCCTGACCTGACCTTTAGATGCCTAAAGGCCATACATAAAATTCAGTCATAAAGTTCAAATTGGAGAGAGAGAGAAAAATTAATAAAAATAGATTAATAAATGAACTTAAATACCATAAAGCAAAAATATAACACTTCAAAAATCTTTACTTCTAAAGCTTAATAAAATGTTTACGCTCTGCAAGTAACATCTTTCTAGAAACAGTTTTAGGTCTTGTGAAAAGAAACTTTGAATTTATCTTTGGTCTTTAGGCATCTGTGGCTCGGAAAGAGATATGGAAAAGGATGTGGGAACAAATCGGCCAGGGCCCGAGTTCAAGGTACCGCCCGACAATTGGTATAACTGAAGAAAAATTTCCAGGATGGTCGACTGCTGGTATCGAGCCCAGGATCTTCTACATTAGAAGCCAATGCACTACAAACAGTAACAGTCTATTTGTATAGACTCTTACAATAAATGTTTCGATTTAATATTGTCTGGATAATCGACCGCTTTATGATTAAGACAAAATTGGTGGGTTTCCCCGTCTATAACAAATACGCATCCAACAGATTTAGCTGATTTGGATCGATCGGTAAAAACATTACATAAAATTCGGGTACTGATACTGCAGTTAACGAAAAAGCTGCTGGAACTCAAGCATAGATGTCTGTTTTCTTTTAATTTGGCAAATATAAATCAATCCGTAGACGAGGATTATTCCACGGAGGGCGGAAACTAAAATGCATGCAAGGCCTCGAACAACTCACACACTCGGATGCCAAGTAGTTGGGTAGAATGTCCATGGCGTTCATACATGTCTCGCTGTAAAGGGTTCACTACTACATGATGTGCTGGATGACCAAATAATGACATCTTGAAGTAACTTAGCACATGCTTTAGTCAGCAAGAATATACAAAAGTTCTATGTAGTAATTTTTCATCTCATTCTAATATGTAATTCTTACTGAATGCGTAAATGATCAGAGACGAACGTCCATTTTTACGCACTTCTACTACACAAAATAAATTTCTTAAAACTACATTAATCTGTATAGCAAGTCTATGCACAAAAATTGCGATGATTTGAAGGACATGACGCCGGAAGTTGAACAAAAGTTTGTGTGCTTTCTAGACGCTTTAGAAAAGTAATGTACAATAACGAGAATTATTATAAGCGGAGCCGACAACGGGGGTCTCTTTTGGTGGCTCGGGCTGACCCGAACATAGGTGACCCGGTAAGCTCGTCCAAAACTTGACCCGGACTGGGAAATGTCATTAACTGGGAATTTCGGCGTCGTATTTTTTCGTGCTGTGGGGTTAACATCTCCGGTTCTTGCCGAGTTACCGGTCTAAATCGGGTCAGACTGGGTCTGGAGCCTAGCCCGGTGATCCGGTCTAAAACTTGTCTCGAATGATCCGATTGACCCGGTGACCCATTTCAGCTCTTATTGTCCCCCTTATAGTTTCGTAGAGGACGCTTGGACTGACACCGTCTCAACTTCTTGAGGACAAATCCGCGTACTTAGCAATGACGATGCAAATGACAATTTCTTGATTAATTAGTATGTTAGAATAGCTGAGAAGTATTTATTTCATAGGATGCCGAAGAATGGTCAGCAGAATTTGAAATCATTCCTTAATCTCAAATAATAGAAACAAAAAAGCCTGATTATTCTTTCAAGAAATCAGGAGAATATTTCAGACTACCACTTTTCATTCCAGTTCTCCGTTATATGGCTACTTCACTGAATGAAATATTTTCAACTCCTAAATAAACTGATTGCTCTTAACTTTGTTCCTGCCAATCTTGCTGGAAAATCTTTTGCAGATGTCACTGGCCTATTTCTATTTCACTATCCTGAAAATATCACAGGATTTATTATGGGAAATGGGGTTGGTTTTCTGAAGTGCAGGAGAACTGAGACACTTAGAAAATATATTATTGGCTCCTTAAAATCGTATAATGTTGGTGGCTAAAATTCATCATGGCTCCACCACATCCTAATAAGTCGCCTTCGGAGAAAGAGAGAAAGAGACAGAAGCGACAGAACGAAGATAAAGTCACTGATGCAAGCAAGAAGGCGCATACAGCGAATGAATCAAACAGTGACAAAGAAGAGAAAATCATAGTAGAGGAACAGACAAGAATCGTACCGACTATCACACGATATCTTGTAATTAAGGTCAAGGACGAAACTGAGAATCCAGGTGGTTTGAAGGGGTTATCCCCTTTCATTATACAGAAACAACTTCATCAAGTTGCAGGTGAGCTAAAGAATGTTAAAAAGCTTCGCAACGGCACCTTGCTCGTGGAGACGTTAACTAATAAGCAGTCAACTAATCTCTTTAAACTGAAAACCTTAGGACCATTCGAAGTTCAAGTTGAACCACTCCGTCAACTGAACTTTACTCAGGGCGTAATTTCTTGTTGGGATTTGCAAGATGTCCCTGAAGAGGAGATTAAGAAAGAACTTGCCAGCCAAGGTGTCGTTAATGTTAGACGAATTAAAACTCGAAAGAGTGGCGAACTCCAACCCACGAGCTCGCTAATTGTGACGTTTGCCATGCCACAGCTTCCCAGGGACGTGAAGGCAGCTTTCTATTGCTTACCTGTCCGTCCTTATATACCGAGTCCGCTCCGCTGTTTTAAATGCCAGCACTATGGACACACCAGCACGTCGTGTAAGGCGACCTCTGCTGTATGTGCAATATGCGGTACCAGTAGCCATGGTGCGGATCCTTGCACGTCACTGAAACCTCAGTGTGTTAATTGCAAGGGTGATCACACGGCCTGGTCGCGTGACTGTACGGTATTTAAAGAGGAAAAACGAATTCGAGAGCTGATGGTTATTGAGAAAATATCTGCAGGTGATGCAAAACGTCGAGTACGAGAGTCTCAACGCACCCTTCCATCTGGTGCGTTTTCCACTGTAGCTGCTAGACTACAAGTTAAAACTGTCTCGGTTGGCACCCAGACAGTTGATGTATCAACGCAGACTGAGAGACCTCAACCGGATAAATCACCACTAACTCGCGAAGCCTCACAGACTTATCAGGTTTCACCGATGCATCCTCAGAGACACATGTCTCCTGTGCAGTCTTCTAGGACTCCACGGTCTGTCTCTACTGTTCGTGCCAGTAAAATTTTACGATCTGGACGAATGTCGCCAATAGCGACGAGCATCAAACGTCTTACCACTGTTCTTGCCACTCAGCTGGCACATCAAAATTCTCCACCTGTCCCTAATGCGCCGAGTTCATCCCTCAAATCAGATATGATTGACGACGATCTGATGGACTCGGAATATACAGTAGTTGGCAAGGGAGGGAAATTTAATAAGCCTAGACTTAAAAGGTAACCTTTTTATTGATCTTCATCCCAATGGCTATGCTCCAATGGAATCTTAACGGATTTCATTCCCACTATGAAGAACTGCAAGTCTTGTTATCAGATCTTTCCCCTGTTATAGTTTGCTTTCAGGAAACCAAGTTTAAAACAACTGAATCTGTGATATTGAAGGATTATACCCTCTATCGCACAGATTTTCCCACGGATGGTCGCGCATGTGGCGGTGTTGCAATTGGTGTAGTTGATACGCTGTATTCAACACCTGTCCACATTGCTACGAACCTACAGGCGGTTGCTGCTCGCGTCCACCTTGAGCAGCATGTTACAATCCTGAATTTATATATCACAAGGGAACAAGACTTTACACTCCTTGACCTTCAGAATCTCTTGCAGCAGTTACCCCAACCTATAATTTTAGTTGGCGATTTTAATTCCTATAATGGTATTTGGGGTAGTGTTCGTACAGATGTCCGCGGTCGACTCGTTGAATCGTTTATTGACGGTTCCAACTTAGTATTATTAAATACTGGTGCTAACACGCATTTTAGTTTGGCAAGTGGCACATACTCAGCGATAGATCTGTCTGTCTGCAGTGCAGTTGTTGCACCCATGCTGGCATGGCGTGTACATGACGATCTATGTGGTAGTGACCACTTCCCAGTTATTTTAGAGTTTTTAAACCTTTATCAAGCACCACGCAAATTACCGCATTGGCACCTGAAGCGTGCTGACTGGACTAAATATGCAACTCGTGTCCAACTAGTTGATCAAGGAGATTTGCCCCTGAATGATTCGGTTGAGTACTTGAACCGTGAAATTTTGCGAGCTGCCAGATGTTCCATTCCTCAGTCTGGCCGAACGCCACGTCGGCGTTCTGTTCCCTGGTGGAACGATGAGCTCGAAGTAGCACGGCGAAGGCGCAGTCGCGCTTTACGGGTGTTCAATCGATATCCTACAGCGGCAAATTTGAATGCAGTTCGACAGTCACAAGCTTATATTCGACGTCTCATGAAACAAACTCGGCGTACATCTTTTCGTGAATACGTATCTTCCATCAATTCACAAACGCCAATCCGAGACGTGTGGGAACGGGTCAGACGTTTGCAAGGCAACTGCCGCTCCGAGCCTTTGACTGCTCTGAAGCACAACAATGTCTTGCATACTGACCCCGGAGAGATCGCTAATCTTCTTGGAGCAGCCTTCGCAGCAATATCCAGCTCCCAGCACTATAGTGCTACTTTTGTTAACATTAAACGACAGGCAGAGATAATACCTCTACGCTTCCCCTCGAATAATTTCGAATCATATAATGTCTCTTTCACCGAGTGGGAACTTGAAACTGCCTTGCGGGATGTTAGAAACACATCCCCTGGACTGGATGATATTCATTATGAAATGCTGCGACACCTTCCCTCCCAAGGAAAGGTCTTCTTGCTTAACCTGTATAATCAGATCTGGAGGACTGATAGCTTCCCTGCTAGTTGGCGAGAAGCTATTGTCATTCCCATTCTGAAACCTGACAAAGATAAACTAAACCCCACCAGTTACCGGCCCATTGCTCTCACTAGCTGCGTATGCAAGCTATTTGAGAGAATGATAAACCGACGGCTAATGTGGTACTTGGAGCATAACAACTTGCTTTCAAATGATCAGTGTGGGTTTCGCCAATATCGATCAACTGTCGACCATCTTGTCAGGTTAGCGTCTATTGTTCAGAATGCATTTCTCCGGAATGAACACGTTCTTACTGTGTTCTTCGATTTAGAGAAGGCCTATGATACCACCTGGAGATATGGGATACTACGCCAGCTTCATGATTGGGGCATTCGGGGCCACATGGCCCATTTTATAACAAATTTTCTTAGCGATCGCTATTTTCGTGTGCGTGTTGGTGATCGTTTCTCAGAGCGTTATTTACAGGAGAATGGCGTACCTCAAGGGAGTGTGCTGAGCGTAACACTGTTCGCTATTGCAGTGAATAGTGTTATGGCTTGTATTCGCCCCCCTGTGCAAGGTCTTTTATATGTTGACGACTTGACGATTGTCAGTAAGTCTGCGAATATCAACCTCGCAGCCCGGCAGATCCAGTTGACGCTTAACCGTCTTGTTGACTGGTCACACCAGACTGGTTTTCGTTTTTCACCAACGAAGACAGTCTGTGTCCACTTCTGCCGTAAACGAACTTGTTTCGTTGACCCAGATCTCTATCTTGGAGACAGACAACTCCAGTTCGTCGAGGAGGTACGATACCTCGGTTTATTATTTGATACCAAGTTAAATTGGCGTAGTCACCTTCGCCAAATTAAAATTTCCTGTACTAGAGCTCTGAATTTATTGCGTGTTTTAAGTCATCCCACTTGGGGTACTGACCGTACAACCTTGTTGCGCCTCTATCGCGCACTCATTTTATCCAAGCTTACTTATGGTTGTCACGCTTATTCCTCTGCACGCTTTTCAGCGTTACATACGCTGGATAGTGTCCATCATGCTGGAATTCGACTCTCCACTGGCGCGTATCGCACAAGTCCTGTGACCAGTCTTTGTGTTGATGCCGGTGAACCACCGCTCGAGATTCATAGGATGTACTATGTGCTGAACTATCTTGCTAAGATATCATCTTTGACAAGCAACCCAGCACATACCTTAGTGGTATACCCAGTCCAACGAGCCCTATATGAACGCCGTGGTCACGCTACCCGACCACTTGGCATCCGAGCGTCAGAGTTGTTGGAGAATCTGAATGGAGACCGCCCAACTGTCTGTCCTGTCCGTTTTAGTCTCCGTCCGCCGTGGACACTTGCCCGCCCACGGATTGATCTTTCTTTGTCAACTTTTAAGAAATCGGAGACCTCCATGATTGAATTCCAGCAACGTTTTCTTGCGTTGCAGAGTCAGTACCCACGTTTTATATCAGTTTTTACCGATGGATCCAAAACAGATGAATCTGTTGGCTGTGCGTTTGTTGTAGAAGGGGAAGCCCGTCAATTTTGTCTTAACCCCAAAGCCAGTATTTTTACTGCTGAGCTCTATGCTCTTTTAAAGGCTTTGGATTTTAGTCTTGTTCATGGTTTCAACCGCATCCTTGTTTGTACAGATTCGAAGAGTGTTGTTCAAAGCCTCGACAATATGTATTCGAAACATCCGCTCGTGCAAGATATTCTCTGTAAGACACACGCCATCTGCTCTGGCGGTGGTGAGGTTGTCTTTTCGTGGATACCAAGTCATGTTGGTATCCATGGCAATGAATTGGCAGACGAAGCTGCTCGTGAGGCCTCTTTAGGAGCTAACATTGATATACATCATGTCCCATTTCAGGACATGATGATATATTATAAGCAAATTACACGGAATGAATGGCAGCGACGATGGGATGACGTAGCTGCGAATAAATTGAAAGAAATTAAATTAACAGTTGCTCCATGGAAATCATCTTGCCGAGATAGTAGGCTTGAAGAAGTCCTTTTATGTCGTCTACGTATAGGACACAGTCGCCTAACACACGGATATCTGTTACGACGATTGGATCCACCACGTTGTCATAATTGCAATGTGGTTTTAAGTATTCGTCACGTCCTTTTAGATTATCCCGGATATAATCATCTCAGACAACGTTATAACATCCCCAATGACATGGCGTCATTGTTAGGGGATGAACCAGGTATGTTGCGGAGAGTTTTTAGTTATGTCCGTGAGACAGGATTATCTCCGTCTCTCTGAGATGATTATGTCACATAGCTGTTATGTTTTATGTAGTATAATTTTATTTTTGTGAAGGCCTATTTACAGCCTTCACATTTTTACCTTTTATGCTAAAGACCATTTACATCTTTAGTTTTTACTACCATTTTATTTTTCTGAAGAGCTTATATCTTCATCTTTTATATGCTTTTATTATTTTAGTTAACAGCTATTTTTAGACGTGACAAAGATAAGGGGCTTCCCCCGTATCGGGACGGACGTAAGCCATAGTGCTGTTACCGCCCATAAAATTCATTTTACTTACTTACTCGTATAATGTTGGTATTTCCTAACTTTGTTACTTTATTCATATTTGCAACACCATAGTTACATCAACAATAGTCGAGAGTAGCTTCTCCGCTTTTAAAGGATTTAGAAATAATGGTCACATTCCTAGTGTATAATCAAACCCTGGTCTCCCGATTGCTATTCATGGTGCTATACGAATTACCAGATGCCACAGTATGATAGATAATTCTCTGCAATTTGAATAAGTAATCAAATACTTATTTAATCTACGTGAAATCACAATTATTCTGGTCTAGTTAAATAACATAAACGATACTTAATTTTTCAAAGCTGTAAAGGAGATTGCAGCCTCTTTCCCATGTTGGGTTGCTTTGGAATCTGAAACTTGGTCTAGCATTGGTTATAACTGTGTGATACTGTGTTCAATCTGAAAGTAGATTTAGTTTATAATAAAAATCTTTTAGCTTATGCAAAGCAATATTGTAATAGAACGTCAAACTTGGAGAGATTTTTAGTGTACATAAATTTAAAAAAAAAAAAAATGTCCTAGTCAGCGGGGTTGAAATTACGTTTCGGAAGTAAAGGCTGCCGAAAGCGTGGGAAAATGAATCTCAGATATTCATATTTCCAATGCCCGTTATTAAAATTTAATCTAAGTAAGTTTTCATGAAAGACTTCAACCCTGCTAAATCCAGAAATGCACATTCCGAAATTCTGCAATGGGTGTGCCAGGGGGGGATACCTCAAAGGAAGTAAGGTATTTCTAGAAACTGTCTAAAGTAAAGGAAGATTGAAATGAGCATGAATAAGACGACTCGGCCTAAGAGTACAGTTGATATACCGCCAACCCTCAATCATCGGCATCCAACCGGGTAATGGCATTCTCTCATATTAACAATAAATAAATAGAAGCTTTCATGAACGTATGGCTTCCGATTATGCAACTACGCAGTATTTTTAGTCGTCCGGAGCAGAAAATTGATTTGCAATATCGACTTGACAGAAGCCAATAATTGTTACCTGCTGAAACGTCTTCTTATTCATGCTCATTTCGACCCGTCTTCAATTGAGCTGATTTTTTAGTATCCCCTATTTTCCATAGGAAATCTTTTTCGCATCCATTGGACAATTTTAGAATTGGCATTTTTTTGATAGAGCAAATTTCTGAAGTCTTTGATGAAAGCATACCGCATCAGCCCAATTGTTCGTTGTATTTAAAATATGAAGCTCCAAGATTCAAATTTTACGCTTTCTGCAGGCTGTAGCTTCAGTACACGACGAAATTTCCACCCCGGTGGCTAAAGCTTTCTTCCTTATTTGAGGCGTATGTGCGAACGAAAGTCTGTGTTCCATGTTATAGCACATAGATTTTTGTTCGCGCATACGCCTCATTTCTTGATGTACTACCATCGGTCAACGTTCGTTCATGCATTACTTTATTACCCTGTATATTCTGTATTTTATTCATGAGCAATCAATTTGGGGAATGATATGTGATTTTCGTTCTAAACGAGCGTATAACTTCTAAGGATGGGATCTAAGTTACTACTAAAGTTTAATAAGAACCACTCATGGGTTTGTATGCGAGGTTGAATGCGCTTCTTAGACTAACATGCAATGACAGACTTCATCAGAACATACTCCAACACCATTATTCCATCAGAACATACTCCAGCACCATTATTCCATCAGAACATACTCTAGCACCATTATTCCATCAGAACATACTCTAGCACCCTTATTCCATCCGAAGATACTCTAGCACCCTTATTCCATCCGAAGATACTCTAGCACCCTTATTCCATCCGAAGATACTCTAGCACCCTTATTCCATCAGAACATACTCCAGCACCATTATTCCATCAGAACATACTCCAGCACCATTATTCCATC
>JAGDQP010006078.1:25916-74459 GCA_022664845.1 Lepisma saccharinum
CAGCACCATTATTCCATCAGAACATACTCCAGCACCATTATTCCATCCGAACGTACTCCAGCACCATTATTCCATCCGAACGTACTCCAGCATCATTATTCCATCAGAACGTACTCCAGCACCATTACTCCATTAGAACATACTCCAGCACCATTACTCCATCAGAACATACTCCAGCACCATTACTCCGTCAGAACATACTCCAGCACCATTACTCCATCTTGCCTTCATAATAAATTAATTACGGGACTTCCCTCTTCACAAAAGTGTAAGAAAATCTGGGATTACTACTTATCAAACGTCAAAATATAGTCTAGAGCAACTCTCTAACACATATTGCGTTCAAGTACATTCATGCTCCATAAATTTGTTTCTGATTCTCTCATATTACCACCCAGAGCCCTTTTGCGACGAGAGGTTAGCACGCTCGATTTCTGTGAGCATGATCACTAGTCCCCAAGCCTCTTGGAACATTGAATGGGGTGGTACGGAATTTACGGATCCCACTTTTCCTAAAGCTGTAGGCTCCGTCCTTAAAAGCTCACGAGGTCATTTAGGACGTCAACAACATTTCAACCAATAATATTTCCATCCGACGTTTTGGGGTTCTTTTTTTTTTTTTTTTTTTTTAACGATGTCTGGTTCCTTGAAGATTTTTATGTTTAGTCCGTACAATCAAGAAATTGACACGCAAAAAATGCCAAAGACTAAGTCTACAAGCAATTTATTCAAATTCTCCTTTCACTCTGGTAGATCACACGAAAGTTCCACTGTAAACTTCAAACTAGTAGTCAACGTCAATACTTCACATTCCTTCCCTAACAATTACTCTGCTAAATTTGTTAAACAATTAGCATTTTGTACGCAAAACGGAATAGTTTTTATGACGATTATTTTCTTTCTTTCTAGTGTGTTCTTCTGTTTCGAAAGAAAAATGACCGCACTTCATACAGCATTAGTTGTATTGCTATTCGTTAATTTTGTTAAAGTACAAGACATAAGAGAAGAAAGTAATGCTATTGAAGAAGGCATCATTAGCCCAACCACAACCACCCCATCTGAGGAAGATATTAGTACTATCACCACAGTTCCAAGTAAGTTAAATATTTTTTTACCTATTTGTTGTTGGCTTTTCTTGACTAGCGGAGTGAGAGGATAAAATTGAAAATCTGCCTGCTTTACGAAATTCATAAATTTTAAACATGGGCAGAAATAGATACTAGAAAAGCAATTAATTGTACCAGTGATTAGTATAATAATGAAAGGATGTAGGATCTAACAATGAAAACACGTCACATAATGTAGAACAATGTCACAATGGATGGTTTAGGTGGGTAGTGTTGATGATCACGGACATTGCATCAAGATCAACTAACCTACCACAAGACGTGCTCGCAATTCTAGAACATTCTGTACATGAAATCCGGATTCTAGAATCGAGTGTTTAATTCCGGAGGGAGAGTTTCTAAATCACTAGAATTGAACAGAACTTTTGAAGTTTTATAAGACAGAGAGCAATGTAAACAACACAAATCGCGATATTCTAAATATTATTTCACTAAGGATCTGAATGGGAGACAAAAGTCTTGACTGTTACTTGCTCGCCTTTAAAGGTGTGTACCGAACAGTCGTAGCTCAGTGGTAAAGTGTTGTCTTAGCATTCGGGAGGTCGTGGGCTCAATCTCAGCGGCCGAGCATCTTGACTGAAATTTTTCTTCACTCACCAGACAAATGCTGGTCACCTTCAGCTTAGGCCATGGCCGATATCTTCCCATATCCTTTCTCCTCACTTATCCCTGAGTCTTAGATGCCTAAAGGCCAAAAATAAAATTCAAATTCAAATGTGTGCGGAATTCTGGACCATGCTGGAATTTAAATGAAGATTTCCGAATGTCAGAATTCTAAAATCTAAAGAGTTCCAAATTCTTCTAAATTATTTCAGACTTCCGACTACTTATTCCTTTTCTCTTAAGGATCTATACTCTTCAAGTAGAGTTCTTATGATGGTGAGATACTGAAACTTTAAATTATTTACCTATGCAACGCATTAGCGTTACAGACTGGCGCGTTTTATATTTTCTCGTAACCGTAGATGTAGGAAAGGAGAAAGTAGTGGCTATAGCCTGTATTGAAGGTTATAACCCGACATTCGTTTGGTTGAACTGAGGTCAAGCAATTGAAAACCAGTCAAAATGGTGGTATAAGCGGGTCTTGGACCCGCGTAGTCTTCAATGTTTATCGTAAGTGATCGTAACCACTTAAGCACCAGTATTGAGTGACGATGAGAGGATAAATTTACATAGGGAATGGTAAAGTTCTAGAATATATATATATATAGTGTCGTCTTCTAAGTATTTATTATTAGGTCTATATTTAATGGCAACCTCGTGATGTATATATAATCAATTTATAAATAGGTATCTATAGAAGTTTTATGTTAAATTATAATGACTACTTTTATCTCGTTTCAAAACTTCATAATCTTCAAGGATGTCCTAATAGAGTATTTGCTTGTAGCTATCTCATGCGCATAGAAAGAATGAAGCCAATAGACAACTGAGCATCGACGAAGGCGACGTACCTGATTGGTTACCGAACAACTGGAGAGTTTGTTGTCATCTTTGTTAGCCGAAAACAATGTTTGTGATTGGAGTAAGTGGGCTAACTGGGCGGGACTATGCTGTGATATTTGGCTTCATGTTCTTGGCAAAATCGCATATCCTCTATTAGAACATTCTTGATAATCATATCACAGCTATTAGTCCAGTAAAAATAAGGTTGAAATAGGAACAAATTAGTAACAACCTGAAAATTTGTCAGTCAGGAAATGTTAGAAACAACATTCTTTCAAAAACTATTTCTATGTCTTATTACTTTATCAATTATCACATACTCCGATGAACATCATGGAATAATCTTTGTCTTCCACAATCGTAGATAAAACTGTCACATTTCTAATGATTTGGAATATTCATCAACTTCACTTGAGTCTTGACAGAAAGGAACGTACACAGAGTGGTATTTCTGGACCCTAAAAATTCATATTTTTTTCTGTAAAGTGTATTTGGCAAACTCATATACGATTTACATAAATTTCACACCCATATAGACCTCAGCCCCCTCGAAAGCGCTAACCCCCCCCCCCCCCGAAACCAGCTTTCTAGGTACGTGCCTTTAAGAAATAACTGTTCTCGAATAACAGTAGACCACAAAAGTCTTCCGTCAGATCCGGTTGGTTGCCATGGTGACCCGCCATGTTTAAGTCTAAACAACAGTGAACAGTGGTTGGTTTATGTAGTTTCTTCGATAATTCATCATGGGTATGTACTTCGTACCAGATTGCAAACATTACAATGAGAGAGAGAGACGTGTCGCTTTTTCATGTTTCCAAAGAATGAAAACCAGAAAAAGAAATTGAAGAAGGCAATTAGGTTTATGCAGTGTTATTGAACGTAATTTTCAATGCGTTGATATAATTACGAGGATAGTTCATCGAAGTTTGCAGAGGTCGCGATTAAATAAAACTGAGAAATTATAAGAAGCTTAAACTGAAGTTGCTCATTCGAGCATTTATTCCGAAGTTGATCGTCCGCCTGGTTACGAGCGAACTTTAGGACACGTGAGTAGGGTTGTTACGAGCGAACTTTAGGACACGTGAGTAGGGTTATGTAAAACCATTAGAGATTCAATTCGTGGAATACGGCATAGACATTTAATACATTACCTACTTTAATTAGTTTCAGAAGCGAAAATAATCCATACACTACTTATATTACACTACCCTTTTGCTTCGAACATGCACTGCTTTAAATTACGTGTTTACAAACATAATTTATCGGAATAAAAATCAACTACTCGCCTCAACTTCGTACATCTTAGTCTTCATACTAGCTTGCAATTTCCCTCGAATGAACATCAAATCTCCGTCATCTGTGAGAAGAACTACATGATTGGACTCCACATCATTTTCTCCTCTTTCAGTTAGTTTCCGTTCGTTACCGAAAAATTCTACTATTCGAAAAAATTTAACAGCCATTACTTCAACTTCCTGTCTACGTTCCTACCATCAAACATACTTGACTGTTCACTGTTTAGACTTGACCCCCGCCGCTGCTATGGCAACCAACCGGATATGACGACAAGCCTTTAGTCCTCCATTAGTAGCCGAAATATAGCCTCCGGAACTATTTACAAACAGACGAAAAAAGATTGTAGTGGGGGAAATGCAAATATCCTCAAGGTTTAACATATGAAAATTTGCTTATTGTCTGTTCACAGTCAGTAATTTTAACAGGATACGGAAACAAGAGTTATTATTATTATTATTATTATTATTATTATTATTATTATTATTATTTACACAAATAGGTTTTATTACCATAGGATATACTAATATCAGGATGTGGCTAAAATCAAGCATATCCTACTGTATACAGATTATGTATTTTATAAAGCATGGCTTCTCAAAATAGCCATGGAAATTAAAAGTTCGAAGTATATGCATGGCCTAGTAAAATAAAGTTCCAGTATAAATAAATTAAATAATTTTAAGTTACTAGTCATGCTCTTAACCCGCAAACACATTGCGGTTATTGTAAGTTGTACAATTCAATCGCAAAAGCATTGCTATTAACCATTAGCCTTTTGCTTATGATTTGACTCTACGACTATTGTTCCGCTTAACATGACTTAATTATAAGTTACCGTTAACCAGCTTTGATTACTCTGGACACCACTTAACCTAAAGTTCGAATCAAATCGTCGTAAGTGACCAAGAACCATTTAGACTGCAAATAGGATTATATACTTAGCCTTCATATAAGTTGTGTATTTCCAAATAAGCTTCCACAAGATATAAATAACTCCAACGGTAAATATGTAAACAACAGTTTACTTAAGATATAAATAACAGTATATCGGAATACACGTTACAATACACCTCAATCCTTTTTATAACATCTCCCTAGGATCAATCGATTACGAAGTAGCGTACAGTTATTTCATATATACTCAAATTAATGACGAAGTCATTCGGAAGATCCTGGGTTCGATCCCAGTGGCTGACCATCCTGACTGAAGTTTTTCCAGGTTTTCCTGTCACACCAGGTAAATGCCAGGTAAATGGCACCTTCAACATAGGCCCTGACCGACACCTTTCCGAATCGTTTCCCCTCCCCTATTCCGGCTTGAGCCTCAGATGCCTAAAGGCCATAAATAAAATTCATGACGAAGTCTTGTGTTATACTTTACATTGCTTTTACACACACAACCACAGATATAGTCGTTCCCAAAAGAATTGTATTGCTGGTACCTTATCTTGGAAAACCGTAATAAATACAATTAGTGGCCACGTTAGATCAACAGCCATATTTTATTCCATTATTCCTAGTAACTAACAAAACTCCACTGAGTCTAATACTGGTCGTCTTAACTAATAGCCTCTGCATTTACATGTGCTATTTATCAAGAGCTTATTCAGAACCAAAATAAAAATGTCTTCATTTTATTTGTACAGCCACAGAAGAAACTACTGAAGATGAGAAAATATCAAGAGTGCCAAAATTCAGGTTCTACACATCGCCTTTGACTTTTGACCAGGCGTTAGTGTACTGCATGGTAGACCAAAGACATCTGGCTTTCCCCAATGACACTGAAGAAGTGAAGGAAATCAAGAGGTTGTTTGCGGAGTTCCCTTCGATCCCTAGAGCCACGATTCCTGATCGGGCATTTATTGGAATTCACGACAGAAAAGTGGAAGGAGAATTTCAAACAATATTTGGTAAGTTCATGTTTTCTTTTCTGAAATAAAACTTTAAAAAATGAAAATTGGTCGCTGCCACGAATTCTGATATCTATTTCCGGCGGATTGTCTTGTGTTACGGTCCCCGTAGCGAACAGATTTTCTGTATGTTTTAATAGTTCGTCATCGTGTAAATATACTGCACTTTTATATTCTGAAGGAAAACAAACATCCAGATGGTGGTGTGTCATATGGCTATCTGCAAGACAATCCTGCTGACATTGTGAATCTGAAAGTGGCTACGCATTGATAAGAAATAGCGAAACCACGGAGTAACACAAGAAACAGAAACTCACTAACAGGTTTTTGGTGGACAAGGAAGTACAAATTTCTCAACGCTATCGTGTTGATGAAGTCCCTCCTGTCCACTTAGAAATTCTTTTAAACCAGAATATCTCACTTAATACAATTCTCAAGTTTTATTTCCATGTTGACAGTTCTGCATTAACTAGATTGTTTGACAGGTTTGATTTATCCAATACAGTCATATAACACCCTAAAGTACCAGCAGTTTCCACGCCTTCCACTCTTTCAGCTTTCCTCGAAAGTTGTGCGGAAACTTTCTCAAGATTCTTCGTATTATGTAAGTTTGAGGGTCTTCTTGGGCTAGAGGATTGCTGGTTATATTTAATATTACATTCTTACTACCGTATTTGGAGTCAGCTTAACAGTATATTATCCTACTATAAAGGCACAAGAGGAAAATTTTATTGATTATTTAGATTATTTCCATTACATGAGGCTGAAATACATCATTAAAAGAACTAAAGAAGAAAGATTATGAAACTCGAAGGCAACGCTTCTTTTTATAAGGAAAGAAGTGCTTCACAGTTTAAAGATAATTCTTCGTGTAATTTATCGACCACCTTGTAACTTACAGCCAAAACATTAGGCTTTTAGCTCAACAAGCTAAGAGAAAACCGAAAAAGTAGTGGACGAGATTATTATTGCACTTTCTGATGTTTCTTTAATGTTTTTCATGAAATTAATTTCCAAGGGAGATTATTTTAGTTTTCCAGTAGAACTGGACGTTGGATAACTGCCTACAATACATAGCCCTTTTTCTACTTTGTCAACCTACACACTTCTCAACATCTTTCATGATCAAATATAGAGTAGCCGGTCTCCATAGTTAATATACACACTAACAATCTCTCAAATAGCAAAGCTCTCATGCATTTTCCACACACACGCAATGCCGAGAGAACTTCAGCGAGCGAAGGCGGGTTAGTTTAAAGTCAGGTTACATTATTTATGTTATTTTAAGTTTTTATTAAACTTCAGTTGTTTGTTCGTTGATTAGATGCAATCTTGTAAACTAAGTTTTGACCCACTTCTACTTCCCTGATCGACTTGAAAACTTTTCGTACATACAATGACAATACAATATTTTCATATTCCGTGTATGACATTGCGCCCCCAGTTGTGTTGCCACCTTTTTCAAAAAGTTAATTTTTTAAGTTGCTTCAATATTACTGTATGTATCCGCACCAAACTTGCTGTAAACATAAAATGACACAATAGGAAAATAGAGTTTGTGTTCCCATTCCCAAACGTTGCAGTCGACGGTCTTACAAACCTACTTTAAAATTAAACTTATACGATTTCTACAAATCTACGTACATCCATTGGTTTATACCAAATTTCGCATACATTTGCATTTGATAGTAGGAAAGTCAATGGAGATAATTCGGGTCACGCAGTTGTCAGTGTTACCAAACAAATTTCGAAAATTTAATATTTAAAATTACTCTCATACAGTTGGTCGTATCTGCACCAATTTCAGAATTTGGCTCCTGGAACAGGTCATAATAATACTCCGAGCGCCGCAGTTTTCATTGTTGCCAAATCATCTCATTCACAACGAAGAATGCTACCAAAGGTTTTGTCTTCGGCCTCAACATTACGTAAGGTGCAGGGCAGCTGAGTTCATCATTCAGTCATATTTAGGATCAAAGCTCTTTGCAGCTGGGCAAGCCTACGTTGCTCTTACAAGGGAAGGGTTCGAACAGGAATTTTTTGATAAGACTTCATATATGTATTTGTACTCCGATGCTGATAATGCCTGCACAGTAATTCGACCGGGTGAGGCTTCGTTTGTCCGCTACAGGGCGTGGAGCAAGTGGAAGACAGCTCGGACAACCGCTACAACGGCTCCTGCAGTTTCGGCTTGAACAGTTATTTATTACTCAAAATATCTACATGAACATACCTAACAGTGCTGACAAAGGTTGCAAAGCCACAATACCATGTTTCAAATAGTTTGGCAGATATAGGCCAGTGTTTGTCTTCATAAATGTAAATGAGGTTTTTCTACAAAGTGAGTAAAACAGAAGCGAGAGTCGCAATAGGCACAAGGACAAGAGACACATCAAGGCAACCCTCAAAGGCACATACAAAAATAATACGAATCTCACAAAAAAAAAAAAAAAAAAACAATCTCGGGGTGGGGTTCGGACCTTCAGAACCACCCCATCTACGTACGTCTCTATCCGTTACGGTCAGCAAATTTAAGAGTGGAAAATAAAGAGGCATTTGACACCGTGTCCATGGAGTGTGATTTCGCTATGTATGCCTATTTTGATTCTCCCTTCTGGTTTATCAGCACTGTCAGGTATGTCCAGGTATACATTTTGAGTAACATGTTTGTTCGAACCGAAACTGCGGTAGCCGCTGTCGCGGGTACCCGGGCTGTCTTCCACTTGCTCCAAACTTTAACGCCCTGTAGCGAACATACGAAGTCTTACCCGGTCGAACTGCTTTACAGACATTATCAGCATCGGGGTACAAATACATATACGTTGTCAAAGTTCAAAAAATTCTTGTTCAAACCCAAACCCTTCCCTTGGTAACAGGGTTAGATCACTAGATGGATTGTGTATTTGAGAAATTAGCTGCTGTAAATCAAGTGGAGGCTGTAGAAACAATACGAAATTGTAGACTAAATTATTTATAGTGGGTAATAAGGATTAATATTCTCGGATAGTATTTTATTTAAAGAAAAACAAATCTTTATTAAAATTTGCTCAAAGGAGAAAAAAGTTGTTACTGCCTTAAACGAAATAGGCCTAAATGATTGATTGCTTCAGAAGATTTCCCTCATATGATTAAAAATAAAAGTGAGGGGCGTAAATATTGAAATGTATCAACATTAAGTCAATACAAAAGCATACCGTTCAGGAATTAGTTTTTACATAACGGTTAATATTCAATATTTAAGCCCCATGTTTATTTTTAGTCATAAGCTATGAAGAAAATGTTCTAAGACAGTCACTTAGGTCTTTTAGGGTGTAAAAATAATTACTTTTCCTCTTCAGAAATTTTCAACAAATGTTTGCTTTAAAAATCCTATTGCGCACAAATATTGGACTCAGCCGCCGAAGGCTTGTCCTATACCTACAACGTGGTTTAGTACTGTACTTCCTGCTTACGGTTTACTGGCGCGACCAGGATGTAAATAGTGTACCCTACTTCAGTGTTTTTCGTGATATAAATGATAGCATGGGTGAATTAGGTCACGAGAAAGTGTTAGGGTCTAACTTTTGGAAAATCTCTAAAACTATACTTCTCCAATAAGTTTTAAGAAAGCTGTAAAGAAATTTTATCCCTAACGTTAGAAAGAAAATATCAAAAAGTGGAACGTTATAATCAAATGATTTTAGGAAAACTATTGAATTTATAACAAACTATATTTTACTTGATTTAAAACGTTCCCATAATTATATTAATTTTAGTGTTTGATATTTAATTCTTTAGAAGTGTAGTAATTCAATTTTACTGACAACTGTAAAAAAAAAATTCTATATTCTCGACACGCGAAACAAACACCTGCCTTAGCCCGAATACCTGCTGTATTAAAGTTGTAAGATTTATTGATGTCTTGAAGTACTGATATCATCGGTTTGTACACTTAAGAAATCTGCTATTTTAAGTCAAATGAATAAATGTAAATAAGCTCAAATAAATTTATAACATGGACTTATGACAATGACGACGTACTCAAGTGCGTGATAAAGAAATATCATAATTAAAGCTTTTTGCACCAATTTGCATGTTGGTTTGGTTATCAGAAGTGAAAATGAATAAAGTATCGCAATTTCGAGAAGAAAGTAGTGATCACATAGGGATATAGTTCTACAGACTTGCATGAAGTAAACTGCCATGGGGAAAGGTTGCCTTGCAATACGACCCGATCTAAAACGAACGAGTTTGTCATGGTGCTAACCTCTTACATACGAAGTAGGTATTAGTGCAAGAATACCATACAGAAGAACCTGAGCATCATCAGATCGAAAGTAACTTGAAGTAACGTCACTTATCTCAAATCTGAAGTCATTTCCCCTCTATCGGCTATCAATTAAATGGTAGAATACTTTATCGAGTGCATACTCTAACAGCACACGATAGTCTCAGAAATGTTTCATATAGATAACTCTTCCTACAATGTTTCAAAATATTTTAGGGACGGCGAAATTACTGTCTTTGTTTGTTGCATTCTGATGTTACGGTAATACGTTAAGTATGTGTGACGAAATCAACCACTGTTGATCAAAAGTAGGCATACATCAATAGTTCTACTTAACCTGTTGTCTTCATTATATGGTAGAGCTGTATCTCGTACTATGGATTCGAGATCTTTATCCATTCACTTTATATGTCAGCATGTTACAAACGAACCATAACATTTGCACACGTGCTATAGAAAAGAAAAAAATCTTTTAATATGTCCAAGAATTAAACCACAGTAACCTAACACCTTAATTGTTACAAGACGACGACTATGCAAGGAACGGCCTCAATAATTCTTCTATTCTTGTCACGTCAGACCTTACTCATTACCATTTTACGCCCTTCCTATTACATGGCAGTTTGTAGAAAAAAAGAATTTATGCAGTTTATGCTAGATTAATAATCAAAGTTTGGTTACGGTCTGAATTTTTGGTATCTGAATGCTTGCGTGTAAGCTACGACTATTCATCAAATATGGTTACCTTTGTGATTCGTATTACTGACGAACGTTGGAACGTTAGAGAACCAATGTCTCTGATATATTTGAAACCTAGAAAACTTTATTAACCTTACATTTACGTTACCTGGGTATCTGCTCTCAAACCCGATTTTCTATAACATAAATGGGACAATGCAACGTTCCTGAAGCACATCTGCAATTTCCTGTACTCTCAGAGTATAGTTCAAAAATACCAGAAACGAAACTTGTAGCGTCACCTGATTAAAAGCTGCCGAAAAATCGAGGTCTCGGAACCCAAATGTAGATTATTTTTTTTAAGGTGTTATGGTGCATTACAGATAGATGCAACGAATTTGTATTAATCATCTCGAATTAAATGCATGGTTTCGTTAATTGTTATGTATTCAACAAGTCCCGGGATTAATTCGCGGCTAGGTAACACAATGCACGTAGAGATTTGTAGTTCATTTTGATGAAGACGAAAGATTGTAATTTCAATGAAAGACACAACCATCGAAAATTCATCCAGTTCAGACTTTCCGGTCAAAGATCTATCCGCGGAATATTTATCACCATCATTGCTTGTGGTGGGTTTTTCGACTTCATTATAACCCATAACTTTGTGTCTAGTTGAGTATATTATAGATTTTTACTATCCTGAGAGTATATTCTCGGCGTACCACGGACCGAGAAGAAGTTTCCAACCATGTTAAACTAATGCCGTCCAGTGGTCGGCGACTACAGAATATAAAAACGTGCAAATCGATGCATTCCGCCCAGGCTATGTAAATAAAGAAGAGTTTCCTACCCTGCGCGCGCGAAATCCAGTGAAGGCCACGAGGTGGCAACTCCGTAATAGAACTCTGAAACAAAGAAAGAACTGCCAAGAACTGTTATTCATGAAGAATTTATCTGTTTCTGGATCTATATTAATATAAAAAATTGACAAATTTGTTATAAAATTAAATAAACATACAAATATTTCGAGTAGTGACAGCGAAATTTAAGTAATGTGTCGTCCATCAACATCGAGCAGTTCGTTGAATAGCAACAGCGGAACACTGGAAGGAGAGATAAAGAAGAAAGGCAAGTCTTTCCAACAGTCATGGAAACAGCGCTATCCATGGCTTGATTATGTTAATATTGTAGATAAAGTAACTTGTTCTGTTTGTAAAATTGCGTTTGTTACCGCCCATACAATTTATTTTATTATTATTATTATTATTGTAAAATTGCGGCAAACCATGTCACTAATCCATCAGAATACACCACATCCGTTAAGAAAGCAATAAACGAATTTGTCGAAGGCTTTTCACCTTGGCAGAAAGCAATAGGAAAGTTTAAAATTCACTAAAAATTTTCGTTTCATAGAGCAGCAATTCTGACGTGTAAATCAATAAAGAAAGGGTGTAAATGTATCGGCGTCGCAGTATGTAGCTAAATTAAATGAAATGAAGATGGCACGATTAGCCTTTATGAAAATCATAACATCCCTTAAATATCTTGCCCAGCAAGGATTAACTACGATTATTCGCAGACACGATGATTCTAGTTCTAACCTTATGAAGTTACTTTAATCTTCGAGCTGGCGATGTTCCTGAATTGAAATCTTGGCTCCTGTTCTGCGATCTAAATATAAGTGTATATCTAACGACACCCTAAATGAAATTATAAACATTATGTTGCAATAGGTTCAAAACAATCTCTTGGATCAAATTAGGGAATGTAACTGGTATTCACTGATCATTAACGAAACATGTGACATTTCGACTGTGGAACAAGTTTCAATTTGCTTTCGTGCCGTAGACAGTAATTTGAACGTAAGGAACTTTTCTTTGGACTGTACCAAACTAATGATACAACAAGGGAAACGTTATTTTCAATTCTAAAACACGTACCTGCTAGATTTAATCTAATTTAATAAAATATCGGGGACAGTGCTACCATGGTGTTGCGAACTTATGTGGGCATTTAAATGGCTTGCAAAGTTAGATTGTTGAGGTGGAACCAAGAGCTACATTTGTGCACCGTGTAGCTCATAGATTGAACTTAGTGGTACAAGATGCACTACAGAACATTGACAAAATCAGGAGCTTTATATATCTTATTCATGATCTCATTTCTTTTGTAAAGAGCTCCAGAAAGAGGCTATCACTATTTGAGTCTTTAAAAGAGGTAGATAACTTCTACTTACTTCGATCATTTCGTCCTACGCGCTGGTGCACGATCAAGGTTTTGCTACAGTTCTTCCAGTTTGTCCAAAGAGAAATTGAAATAGGTGCCAATGCAAGCGGCTTTCTCAATAAAATAAAATAAAAATGTTTCTCTCTTTCTACTGAAAATACTAATTGTTGTGTTCAAAAGAATCTAAGTGTTAAATTGTGAGTTGCAGAAGTCCCATCTTTATGAGGCTGAACCAAATACAGCAAGTTTTGTTGGATTCTTTGACCATATTAAAAGATGATGGATTTTGTACGTTATGGGTGCATATTTAGATGCGGGCCAACGAACTGCATTTTGATGAACCCGTTTTACCACGAAAAAGAAAAGTTCCTCATCGTACTGATGATACTGAGTCCCATGGTTTTGAATCTTCAGGAGAGCTTTACAGAAAGCTGTTTTGAAGTTTTAGGCCTAACTCAAAATTCACTGCGAACCAGGTTCCAAGATAATGTGATGGACCATTTGGCAATATGGAATCAGTCACTGTTAAACGCGAAAGTAGATGTAATTTTATTTTATGGATCAGATTTCGAGAAAGATAAATTGCTGTGTTTAGATGTGGCTAAATCAAAATTATATTATCGCAGAATGTAAGTGATGTTCTGAGATTCATTAAATCGGATAACAATAAGTTCCTTTGTTACATGTTTTCTGAATGTGAAATATATGACTTACATTGACAGTACCAGTTTCCACAAGTACAACTAAGAGGTAATTTTCAAAGCTTCGTCGACTCAAGAACTTCGTCAGATCAACAATGGACCAACGACGATTAAATTATTTAGTAATTTTGCACGTGAATAAGGATGACGTGGACAATGTGGACTTAAGGCTCAATCCAAGTGGGTTTTCCCACCTTTTTCATTTTACGTCAATTATTCAAAATTCCGTGCAGGTAAATAAAATTTAACTTTCGTGGACCAAAGTTCGATTCGTCCTTCAATAACTAGTTTTAAAGAAATGCTTCTAGTAAGTTACCTCAGGATTGTGTTCACACACTTTTGGGACAGAGTAATGCCCCAAAAGTGTCTGCACACAATCCTGAAGTTATTACTAGAACATTTCCATAAAGCTAATTGAACTCGTTATTGAAGTACGAAACGAACTTTGGTCCATGAAAGTAAAATTTTATTTACCTGCACGGAATTTTGAATAATTGACGTAAAATGAAAAAGGTGGGAAAACCCACTTGGATTGAGCCTTAAACGCGTTGTCAATGAATTCATCAGTAGAGCTTACTGTGCGGCAAAATATATTTGCCATGGGATAAAAATTCAAAATCTCATTTGCTTGTAGGTTGTAACATATAAATTGAGAATTTTGTGAATAAGTACAATTATGATAACCATGCATTCGGTTTCTAAACGTTATATATCCTGAAAATGAAATTGAGAATTTGAATTTTTGTCTACCTTCAGTGGTTCAGTAGTAGTTGAAGCAGGAAAATTGAGATTTCCCTTCTGCAAATTATTTGCATTGATTTGGTGCTTTGAGGCCACCCACAACCCCAGAGTGTGCTTTGTGTTACGAAAATAATATTGTTCAACATTTTGCCAAATCATTTTGTATCAAACTGTATAGTTTTGTGCTTTTCTTAAACTTCAAACGCTAAACCTTTGTTTACTGTGAATTTGCTACGTTGTGTTTAACGTTTTGTGTAACTGTAAACATAAAAACGTTGTTTTTAGTATATTTGTGGAATTGTATGTTGCGTTATGTATGTATAGCCTGTGAACGTTAAATTTTTGTTTTATATTAAAGAATATTTGTATTAAACACTTTCAACTATTTTTGTTTAAACATAAGCACCCATTGGAATTTTGAAAAGTTGACGCCTATGGATGCGGCAATGTTGTATCATTTATTTCATGCTTGATCTTTTACTCACGCAGAAAACAGGAGACAATTTTGTAAGAGGAAAAGACGAACAAAAACGAAGTTCTCCGATTGCGTCTGGAGGTATTTTATTGGAATGTTAGTCATATGAAGTTCACCCGCCATAAGCCTACGGGCAAATTATAAGACCTTCTGCTTGTTTTAATGAGTACTTTCAAACTATTGACCTCTAAAACATTTTGTCCACCTGTATCTTTAGACACTTACGAACGTACATATAATGTGAATTCCCGATTATGACATCGGTAGTTAACAATTATGTTAACACACTATTCGAGATGTATTTTTATATGATTGAACAGGAAAAGTGTAAAATACAGGGTGGCAGAAAAGTTATTTTCCCATTTAAAAGAAAAAGAAAAGATTTGGAAAATAAAATAATTGGAAAGTAAAATCATTACTAACTTTGGAAAGCTTAAAATTATTTCTTGCAGTTTCTTATAAGCTATTTGTGGTAAATAATATTAATCCAATGATACCGGTACGTGATATCAATCCAATCCGTGATATCAATCCACGTCAAACCGTGGTATTCATAAGTTTGAGCTCTTTATGAATCATTGTCCGTAACATCTTAAAGTGTATCCCCACATATTACCTTTAAGGAGTCGCCGTGGCTCAGGCGGTAGCGCGTCTGACTACGAATCAGGCGGCCCGGGCTCAAATCCCGGCCAGGACACAGGAGACTTTTCTGAGGTGCACTCGGCCTCCTATCAAATTGAGCGTCGCGCTACCTCCACATCCCGCGTGGTATTTACAGGGGAAAGCTTTACCTTTATCATATTACCTTTTCAGTCTATTCCACTTAAAGCTTGTTCTTAAGGTATATTAAAAAAAAAAGTTCCGCAACTTCCAGATCGCCAACTGAAGATCGCCGTATAACATTGTCACGGTTAGAAATGAAATGATTGGGAAAGTGTTACATTAAAAGATCCAATGTGGCTAGGGTAGTATAGACAGTAGCACAAGCTTATGAAACCAATAACCTTATCCGTTTGTAAAGCTCGGGGTAACAAAACATTTTCCAACGGTACCATGAGCTTCTCTTCAAAAATTGAGCACCTCGCTGTCACTACCACAATGGAGAGACTTTTGTTGTAATAATTGTGGAATTTTTGTAACCCGTTAATGTAGCTTTTTAACAGAGCCACTGAGGTCAAGATTCGTCTGACGTCTAAACATTGTTGCAAAGTTCTGGATCTTTATTTGCATAATTTAATATTGTGCAGCTGGGAGTCTTAAGGCTGAAGTTCTTCCACCAACTGAATTTTATGTGGCTGCATCTAGACGTCTTGTTTTGAAATGTATTGTACCTATTCTTTTTATCCATAACTGAGAATAGGTTGAAGTTTCAGAGGTTTCATGAACGCTTTCTACTGTACGCCGAGTGTTTTAAGCTAATATTGCTGTTCGTAATCTTTGTCTTTTAGCGTCACCCACTGATGTAGTTTCTTCAAATCTGGCCATCAATTGTCGCATAGCAGGCTAAGACGGGACGGGCGTAAGCCCTAGTGCTGTTACCGCTCATACAATTCATTTTTATCTTTATCTTTAGCAGGCTTAGATTAAGCATTTCTTAGCTTACAAATTCTAATTTTACTTTAAGTAGAATCATGTTCCTTTCATTGTACAAGTAAGCGTAACAACTTTAATTCTTTCTTGAAGCATATATCTTTCTATTTCCCATTCTCCCAAGTTTTCCACTGCACTCTGCAACGGGATAAAAATAAAAGAAATTAGTCACAGACAGAAATATTACAGTTTAAAACGGTAAAGACTATTCCACCGGTACCTATTCTCTCTCCACTACGATTTTCTCTGCCCCCGTTCGTACATATACTGTAGATAATGAATATTTATTTTCCTTAATTTAGGTGAGCCACTGGAATCTGCGGGTCTGCCTGACTGGATGCCTGGAAAACCTGATGGCAAAGAATCTGAGAATTGTGGTGCGATCTCACGTGAGGGTCTTCTCGATGATGTTCCTTGTAATGCACGGTTGCCATATTTCTGTGAAGCAGAGGATATTTGCTGATCAATGTTATTAACTCCTTCAAAGTTCATGCAGTGTATATTTTGTGTACAGGTTCCTTAGTACTTTTATTAATTTTGTATTTTTGTATGTTTTTAAAATAATAAAGAATGGAATATTATGTATGAATTCACGTTTGTCAGCGCGAAACTGTATGGAGAAGTTTCTTCTTTACAGACAACAAATATAATAATAGAAGAAATCTGGAGGTAAGTGTTCGTGATAAAAACTGGCTAGATCTTGTCCAGAATAGAATACAACAGTGAGTATGTGTTACTGTGGCGATGAACTTGCAGGTTACGTGAACCAGAGTAATAGAAGCAAATATAAATACAGCAGTGAAGCATTACTGTTTAAGAGGGAAGCATATTTCATTAAGAGACCTTGCTAGTGACACCCATTTTAACGACAGACAAAAAGCAAAAAGGAAACGTTGCTGAAAAAAATACAATCCTGGTAGTACTTACTAAGAGCTATTAAAATAACTGTCCTTTTAAGTTTCTTTTATCAGGCTAGCGTGTCAACGATACCGGGGGTCTGTTTCACAAAAGTACTTTGCAATTTTCACTCTGCAGTTTGTATTCCCGGAGGATTGTCTCAAGAGCGCTAACCTTCCGCCACAGTCATTGTCTCTACTGTCGTTTGGGTGTCCACTAACAAATAAATATTGTCTAGTATAATCATACTCCTTGCACAAAATGGTAGAAAAGTGACTGAATGAGAACAGTATTTTGTGCAGGGAGGTTAGCGCTCTTGAGAAAGTCCTCTGGAAATGGAAATTGAAGAGTAAAAACTTTCGTGAAACTGACTTCAGATTTCAATTCAGCAACTGCGATCTATTTGACCATTTTCAGTTACGTGACACTATAACCTTCCCTCATGGTATTTCAGTACTATCTGCATTCCTGTGAAAATTAACGCGTCAGATTAACTTTTCATTAGTTTCTCGTAAACGTTCTTGGCAGTAATTTCTTAATATATGTACCCATCAGCAATTATTAGTGTTCATTACATAGAGTAATATAAAAAATTAATAATTCCATATTCTGTAAATAAACGGGGTATTGTGTGAGGAAACCGACAAACTTTGCATTCATGTTTCGCACAACAAAACAAAGACGAAAGTTTATCTTGCACTTTACTGATAGGTACCTAGTTTGTGTACTGTTACCAGTCAGAGGCGGCGCTACGGGGGCAAAGATAAATTAAACTATACCCCTGCTGGTGCCTCTCCCACTACTTCAAATGTGAGAACCAGCAAGCAAGAGCAGGTCAGTAAAATTCAGGTTAGGACAATGTTTTAACCACAGTTTCAATTTAGTATTACTGTATGTATGTCATGCTGTTGACTTTTTTTTTAAGTACTCAGGCATCTATGTATTACGATCGCGCTCTGTTGTGTACGTTAGTTTTGAACTATAGAAAAGTATTACACGAGAGTTAGTCGAATTTCTTCTTTCTTAGCAGCCAGAGCAATATTTCCCATCAAACTTCTATCTTTTCATACAATATTAGCAGATAAAAATTGCGAGAAGACTTGAAGCCCAGGTACTGTTGGACAGCCTAGATTTCAACTTTTGTTTTCATTGCATTTGCTCTAACATTCTTCAAGGTGTTCAGAAAACATGAGACTACTTGCAAAGACCCGAATTCGTCTTAGTCTTTGCTTGTACTATGGTTGATTCTTTGATAGAATATTAGCAAGAACTTGGAGAAGAAAAGAATCAGGAATTTGAAGAACTTATTAGAAAAGTTAACGTGTTTGCTACTGAAAACATTTGCCTCAGCTCTTCCTGATCATCGTCGTAAGTTCCTGAAAACCTTCATAAAGGAACTAAATTCTAGTGAAAAACGAAAACCAACTTTTGCTTCAGAACTAAATTATGAACTATTTTCCGGTGTTTGACAGGCTAATGAATTAAATTAAACTTAAGATTCTCTGTTAACAGTCAAGTGTTAACAGCACATTAACTTCAAACCGAGACGTCAAATAAAAATATTTCTAAAAGTGTTAAAACGTTTCGAGGAGGAGGAACATGTTGTATTATACATGCTACAGAATCTTTTGCGTATACAACATACGAGGGGGGACCCAAAAAACTGTTTTTTTGTTATAAAAAATTTATTCATGAACCTTTTTGCAAAATTCCTTCAGTCACCTTCAAAGTACTCTCCATTAAATGCGATGAACTTATCAAGTCTTTTTGCCCACTGTTTGAAGCATGTCTGGAACTCTTCGACTTTGATATCGTCCAGTGCCCTTTCCGAAGCTGTTTGTACTGCCTCCACATCATAACGCTTCCCTTTTAGCGTTTTTTTTTTTTCATTCGTGGGAATAGGAAAAAGTCGCATGGGGCTACGAATACGGAGAGGGGGAATGACAGACCATTCCTGAAATGCCAAATAGTGGGTCACTCGTAAGGCCGTGTGTGCGGGGGCGTTGTCGGGATGAATGAACCAGTCACCTGATCGCCAAAGTTCCGGGCGCTTCCTCCGCGCATCCTCTCGCAGACGTCTTGAAACTTCCAAATAAAACTGCTGGTTAAGTCTGGCCAGGGGGTACAAATTCCCGATGCACAATTCCACAAATTTAAAAGAAAAGATGCTGCAGGGCGTCTAGAGCGAGGTTGGTCTTCAACACTCATCTCACCACGTTTAAAGCGCCGAAACCAGTCGAATACTTGTGTGCGGCTCATAGCATCTTCCTGGAAAGCCTCTTGAAGCATTTGGTGAGTCTCTGTTGCCGATTTTTTAAGCACCAAACAAAATTTCACACACACTTTGTTCTTTTAACGTTGTCATCACGACTTCGCAGGCGAAATACGCCAACAGTCAGAGAAACACAACACTACGCTTACACGTTCACCTACACACTGACGCCATCTGCACAGTTGTTTCGTGAAGGTCTCTAGTAACCCCATCTAGCGGAAGAACTCTGTACTACGTCTACGAATGGCAGCACCCTATCAGTCCGGTTTTTTTTGGGGGGGATCCCCCTTTGTATATGTACAAAACTACATTTCAGTGAACTCGACAAGCTCTGTGCAACAACAGTTTGTATTTCCTTATGAACTGCAAATTGTGAACAGATGTTTCCATTTTTCGATTAATTAAAATGTAAAAAAACTATGCAATGACACTGCCATCACTAGCTGTTTTTGAGCATTTGAGAAAAGGTTAGCTGTGACACTGAATTTGATGTTACGAAGTTCCCTTCTATTCATAAAAAAAATAAAATAAAAATAAAGATATATATTTAGGTGGTTGCTCCTAAAGTGTAAAGGGAATTAGTTTTTCGTTATACGCGTATAAATTCATATTTTATATACAAAAACTCCTTAAGTTACTTATGATATTGAATGAATTTTATACAGAACATAAATCTCGTAGTATGGGTTTCTATTGCTGCTCAATAGTGTGTAGAGACTACACAGTACACTATGTAAAGCATTTATTAAATTAATATTCTTTATTTATTTACTAGTCGTGTGCGTAATGTTATTAGTAACTGGTACTGCACATTTTCAAATGTGTATAGAAGGTATGAAATTGTAGATCTATACAGATTGCTTTGCTTCTACCTACCTAATTTGCTCCTACACATTAGCCTACACACCGCCGAAATCGAGTTACTGTGTTTTACCCTTCCATTACAGATAATTTGTTTTTAGTCCAACTGATAGTTGTGCCAACCCAGAAATCTTATTGGCCCTTGCTGTGGCTACCTGTTCCTTTACGAATGTCTCATTTCAGTATCGAAAAAAAAAAATTGTCATGACGTAATAGTCCGAGAGTGGAAAATGTTAAAATTTTCGGGTGTAGAAAATGTACAGATGGAATATAATGTCAACAGCACTTTCGCGTATACTCACCGCTAACCGGGGGCTGCTAACGCCGCCCAGCTCCCTTCGGACGCACCGTGCGCCCCTTGCACACCGAGCGTACCCTGGTTTATTTATATACATGCTAGCTTTCAGTAGCCTCTCAAGCAATTATTAATAATTAATATGAACATATAGATTTTGAAAGAAAAAAAATTCTCGCCGGGATTCGAACCCGGTTTTTTTTATTTAGTAAGCGAACATCTTACTACTGAACCACGGTAGGACCTGGCAAACGGTGGTTTGGCCGTTGTATTTACGGTCATTACATCACATATAGCCAACTATTATGTCATGACATATTTTTTTTTCAATACTGAAATGATAATTAATCTTAATTTAGCTCTGGTGCCACCAGTGTTGCCAGTTGAAATTTCAGACTGTTAGCATATGGCTGGAAACACTGCACATTGACAGTGGCACCAACACCAATCTTCGCAGTTCTGTTTAATATTGCAAATTCTTCGATTCTTGTTTTATTCTTCTTTTGATCTGGTTCTTGCATAGTGCAATGTTGCGAGCCTTAAAAACAGTTGCAAACTTCAATTGAGAACACTGCAGAAGCTAGGCATTTCTCAGGAAAATGCAAGATAAACTTTGGTCACCTTCTCATGCAAGAAACATGTGTGCAAAGCTTGGTGTCTGAATTAACGCCCAGTGTTGCCAGTCGTACGCTAAGTCTGAAATTTCTACTGGCAATAGTGCGGAAACTAGGCATTTTTCAGGAAAGTGTAAGGTAAATTTTTCGTCTTGTTTTGATGTAAGAAACACGTGATATTACTCTCACGAAACAGCCCTTCGCTCATTTAAAAAGAAAGAAAGAAACGAATTCACGTAAATTAATTTTATTCTACCTATCAAGCAAATTGTTCAGTTTCTGGCTGTGCTGGAATTTGAAAGCTTCCTAAATAAGACTTACTATAATGTATAAACGAGATGCATGAAGTACAGAGTACTTGCCAAAACATTCTTTCGCCTATATTAGGAGTCAGTCAGAAGAATTGACACCCCCTACCTTCCGCTCTCCTTCCTCGCTTCTCAATGTAAATATACGCTCTTTCCCTCTCACATTATTCCATTAATCTGCATGCATTAGCATAACTTTGCAGTAATGAACTGGTGAAACCACTTTGGATTCTACGGCTGAAGTGACTCTCTTTAACATGTGTATTAAATGTAACATGACCTTGCAGTTAGATGATGGAAGATTCTTAAACACTTGTGCATGCTTCCTCGTTTTTCCTTCAGAGTCTTGGAAATGTTTCATGTGCGACGTTCGAATGAATATACAAGGAATGAATAGCTAATGATGTAACTCTTGCTGTTACTACAACTTGTTTAACAGTCGTAATTGGCCTTCAATTCATTGCGTTGCTGTTATGAGGAAGAAACGGTAATGTCACTACGAGTGATAGAAGGTACGTTTTAACAGGGCTTAGAAGCAGCCTTCCAGATGTTCTGCTCAAAACTGGCATGAAACAACAAAGATGTAAATCTTTTTCTTTTTGCCTTAGTAAATAAGACTGAAGAAGCTTGCATCTTGTCTTGGTTTCATTACAAAAAAATAAGTTTTATCTTCATTAATTGTAAGTACAATTTCCAATGAAGTGAGATCACTGATCGCTGTGAAAACATACTAATTGCCCTCCAGCCAAATTTTATGGTTTTTCTTTTAATTGGTATTGAGATATTTAAAAAAAAAGAAACACATGTTAAAGGATAGGAGAAATGCCAACACATTCAGCTGTAAGACATCGCCTTAATTCGCCTTTTAAGGCAACTTTGGCTCAGACCGAATGCATGACGATGTGAGAGAATTGATTGAATGTAGAGAACGGAAGGAAACGAGAGAACCCCGCGAAAACTCACGCTTACGGTGAGTTACAAAGTTCACATGACTTGAACCAGGGACGCACTAGAAATGAGCGCTCTGCCACTGTAGCCAGAGGGGAGGGATGTCATGTCCTGAGAGTAATAGAAACATTGTTGTGCTTACGCACGTCCTTGGTAGTGGAAGTGGAAGAGTATTTCCGTTGCGTACGAAGGGTTTGTGGTTTGAGTCCTTATATCCACAAGGAAGTTCTTTTTACTTTTCGTTACTTTCAGGAAAGGTTGTCTCACAATTGAAAACTGATTCCAAAACTAACTCAGTCCATTTCTGCGACTTAGAAAATAATGTGACTGCAGGAACAGACGAGATTAAACACAAAACAGTCAATAAGTCAGAATTGCAATTTAAGAGTATGATTCCAAAATTTTCTAAATCAATTTTTAAACATTGTCAGAAATAGCAAAATAAAAAATAAAATAAAAAATGAGGTCAGATATTACACACACATTCAAGATCTATAACAGAGCAAAATAAGGGTTGCGAATAACTGCAGTACGAGACAATATGCTAACTTTTTTAGTCTTTTATTTAAAATTTGCAAAAACAAGTACATTTTCTTTGTTTATATAAATGATATTGACAGTATAAAAATAACTACAAAAGACACGAAAGAATATTTACACAATCAAAATGATTGTTTTATAGACAAACCCAAAGCATCAAATATGAAATGCTCTAAGAGCTATCCAAAAATACTATGCACTAAATTGATCTAATATTAATAAATCGTTCGTTGAATTCTGAATAAAATACAAAACGCTGAATGGCGCGGGGAGTGATCAGTGATACCATACAGCAACTTGGTTGGGAGACATGCATTCCACTTTACTCCCCGGACGTTTTTTTGCCAACAGATTATCACTTTTCCAATTCCTTGGGAAAACACCTTTTTGGGAAATCCTTCAGCAATGAAGCAGACTAGCTGCATACTCTCATGGCCTATTTTCTTGCGTCCAAGATTCTCAGTTTTACCTCCATGGCATTGCGCAGCGGTAGGAACGTTGACAAAAGATTGTAGATGCCGATGGTGATTACTTTGAGGACTACCGGTAAGTGACATTTTCTATATACCTTTGTCTTTTATTTTTAAAAAAAGGATAATTTTTTGTTACCTTGTACATTAACGGTTAATGAAAGCGTAGCATTTAATGTAACTTATAAATTTTTACTCCCTTTGGGGGACACTGATTCATTCCAAATATCATTCAGAATGCTGCAAACTGAGGGAAGATCTTCTTTACTAAGAGAATCCAGCAGGCTGATGTGAATGAAATGCCCGAGCTCCCATGCCTCATTCCACAGTATGAAATATACAAACAAGAACGGCAAAAAAAAAAAAAAAAAAAAAATATATATATATATATAATCCTGGTATTAAAATTTTATGTATGCAATTAATCTAGGAATACCAAAATTGACTATATTTTTATTTTCCTTGTTTGTAAACTTTCCGGAGTTTAATATTGAAGTAATTTATAAAACACAATTTTGATAGTAATTATTAGCAGTAATGTGTCGATTACTATTAAAACTAAAAGGTACTCATCATTGAAATTTCAGATGTGGAAATTTTAAATAGCAGTAACATCTTGATGGATTTTAAGTTGAAATGTCGCCTGAGGAAAATGGAAATACAATTTGGAAATGAATTATGATGGTGGTATATACAACGGAACAATCTTTAACAAATTCGTAAGAAACTGGACACAATTAGAAAGAATGGAAGCGTACCCAGCTTTCTTGTAGCCAAACTCACTCATATACGTGGGGTGGAAACTTCCACCTACAACGAAAGAAAGAACTCCAGTTGTGCCATCAGTTGTTAAACTAAGTCAATCAATTTCAACGGATGTAAGGAAAGTGCCAATTACTATCTGGAGTCCCACAACTGTATCCTCTCCCCTACTACCCAATACATCTATAGAGGAGATTTCTATGCTTATCCTATTAAACCATTTGATTTCTTCGCAATGAAATTCTTACTTAGGTTTTGGAACCTGTCTGACCGACATATCCTCAATCAAAAGTACTGCTTAAATAGATGTATAGGGTACTACTTCGAATATGAATTGGTACGCCGACACCGCTTACGTCATTATGTGTCGAACTATGACTTCATTTGTGACGATGATGTTGTGACTCTCAGCGCTCGTACCTCCGAAACCATGCATAATTTTGAATTTCTTCAAAGGATTTTTTTCTTCTTGTTTTGAAGTAAATAATTACCTCCAGAAGTTTGCACCATTATTTCGGAGGCACCCTGTATAGTTGGAACCACACTTTAGAAGAGAGGCCGTGATTCTCAATCATAGGCCAATCTTAAATTTTTTTTTTAATTCAGCAATTTGCATTCTTTTCGATAGGATTATCTTATTGACAGAGACATTTATATAATAATTTTCATTTGCAATATTCAATTGTGCTTTGTCGATGACCCTATGATGAGAGAGAATAAAGAAGGAAACGCCTAGGGCCTCTTTTCAAAGTACGTACCCGGCAATTACCTGGAGGGCTTCTGAAAAGCTTGCAAAACCTGTCAGGATGGTATATTGCACGGAACGAATTTGCATGTCTCCCCAGTGCAGATTTAAAGTCCATGAAAGGAGCAACTAGAGTGTGGGATTGCATATAATAACTGATATAATTAACATATTCCTATACTTCGTCGTAATATCATATTCTTACGCACAGAGCTTTCTAACCAGTCAATTAACATGTGGCTAAAACTGGTGGCTCCATTAAGGAAGTCCAAGGGGACCGCCCCCCACCCACCCCCCGCTGTTGAATCAGGGGCGACTTTTCAAAAATGCTCCAGCTTGGTGATGTTATGTGATGTTACTGTAATTAGTTATTTTGGAAGAAGTTTATAGATTGACCAGGATCCAAACATAAGCTACACAGGCAGTCGCCAAGGGCGTCGATATTTTGGGTGGGTGCCACAAAAGTCGAAGACCTTAAAAACTTCGATTTCTCACCGAGGGGAAGCCAAGATAGAACAGAACTTCACGAGCGGGAATGTTCCAACCAGGGGGCGCAGGCGCCACGAAAATCTAGGGGAGAAACCTCCAAAACTTTCTCTCTCAAGAAGGTGAATTGTGTACTTTTGCGATTATTCTATGAAGAAAAACACTCATAACTTTTACATGAAATTCTCTTCAATTGCGTTACGAACGCTGGAGCCGATTCTCTACTATCTTTACAGGTTTTTCATCCTTGTTGTAAACATAGGTAAGTTACACTAACATATAACTTCTCAAGAAGAGTGGATGATTCTAAGCTGAATACCGAATATTATTTAATTTGAAATTAAAGAACAATCTTAGCTATTGCTTTCTTGGGTTTCTGAAAAGAAGTTCTTTGTCAGCTTCTTCAAAGTACATGATGAAACACATCCCTTTATTTATGCTTAAATTATTTAATTAAAAATGGGATAATTAACATTAGTTCTTATGGACCGCTGCAATGTTTTTGACTCTTCATCATGGCGTCAAGGCGCACTTCCGTCCCCTTTAAATCTTAGCTTGTTACTAGCCCATGATATTACTACGTTCATGGGTTTTCCATACCTTGCTCTTTTTCGACAGCGCGCTACGCAGTGTAACATTGAAACAATCAGCCTTTTCCTGGAGACGTTGATCTTTACTTCTGTTCACTTATTTAGTCAGAGTTACAAGATCATTACTATGTTCGCGAAAAAGAAGCTCTCAGGCTCTGAAAATCGAAAACGTAAAAAGGAACGGGAAGAAGCAACTAGACGAAATACTACAGATATTAGGAAGTTTTTCAAAGGAACTATTAAAGACGGCAAGTAAATCTACACACACTGAATAATATACCATATATAAACACGTATATATAAATACATGATCTCCACACTAAGTTCGTGGGGTGGGTACCCCAGATGGGCGCATAGAAATTACAGGTTATTTGTATGTGACTGAACTCATTCTGACGTACTGATTACGTTTTGCTATGTGACAGGCTGTTCCCGTGCATAAACATTAGGTTAGGTTAAATTAGCTACATTAGTCTACGTACAAGGCCATATCTTACGATTTTATTATAATAAAGGGGGGGGGGGCGAACCTGGCCCTGCGGGACTCTAACCAACGTCCGTGAATATAAGTACAGGTTATTTTTTTTTTTAAATTTAGAGTACAAGGACCATATTAGAAGGGTAAATCTACGCCCGGCAATGGCAAAGGAATTAGAAGAGAAGGGAGCAACAGTAAATGAGTTTGAGGAAGCGGAAGGAACGGTGAAGGGGAAGGAAGAGTTCGAAGAGAATAAAATTATTTGGAATGGAGAGGACAGGGACCAATGGAGCAGGAAGCGGTACGAGAAGAGGAAACGATAACAAAAAATCTGGAGATGAAGGAAGACGGAAAAGAGTCAATAGTAAGTGAGCCGGCGAAGGGGTCATGGGAAGGAAACTCAGCTAGTTCGAATACAGATTCACGAAACTTGACTAGTAAAGATAGTGGGATTCATTCAGATCATGTAGTTATAAACTAAAGATTTACTCAAGTTCAAGACATAGTACCTGTTCCACCGGCAGCAAATGAAGAAGAATTTACATATTTTGACAACCAAGGTCCAAATCAGCCTAAAGTTCTTATCCCAAGAGTGGACCTTCCACTGGAGGAAGACAAAGATCGTTTAATGAAGGGTGGTATTTAAACAGCCACAAGTCAAATAGTATGTTCTGCTATATATGTAGGGGTTTGGGGGATAATATTCTCTTTTCGACTGGTTCAATACACTCTGCTTTCACCTCAACAGGCTGCAGTTATTGGCGGAAAGCTATTAAGACGCTGAAAAGACATAATAATAGTGAACATCATAAGCAAGCACATATCAAATACTCCAATTTCTTGAAAGGACGGCGCATTGATGCTGTTCTGTCTGAAACCCGTCAGGAGAAGGTAAAACTCAAGGAAGAGGAACAACTGAAAAACCGTCAAGTAATGGAGGATTCAGTGCGACTTGTGCAACTATTGGGAATAACTGGGGCACCACTACGGGGACATGATGAAGGTGAAGATGTTGAGTGCCGTGGCATTTACAAGGAGATGTACAACTTATTAGCTGATTTCGACCCTCTTCTAGGCAGTCATATATAAATTGTAGGTTAAAGCATGACGTATACCTCAAAATCCATTCAGAACGGCCATTCACGATGTTATGTTAAATGACCTACAGAAAGAAGTGGATGCAGTTAAATAAGTTTTTATTATTATGGATGAGACGACGGACTGCTCTAGGCATGACCAGGCAGCACTTCTCATTTGTTGGTGTGATGACATGCTTCAAGTTCACAAAACACTTCTTAGCGTTCAAAGAGCATTATCCACAAAATCCTTCATCTCGCTGATATTGTGAAGAAAGGTCTGGAGCTGATTGGTCTTTCGCTTCATAAAGTTCTTTCACAATGCTATGATGGAGCAAACAATATGCAAGGAGAACACACAGGTTTACAAAGGAGAATAAGTGACATCTGTGGTAAAGAGTTATCACTGTGCACTGTTATGGCCACTGCTTAAATTTAGTACTCGTGGATAGCATGAAGACGAAGAGACAGGCATTTTCTTTCTTCGGGACATTAGAAGCACTGTATGCGCAAGAGCCTTGAATATCTCTTGCACCTTTTCTTTCTCTAAAGACTGTTTCGCTGAAATGCATGCGAAAATGACCTGTAATAGAAACTGGAGATAGTTAGTTGGTTTTGCAAACGGACGACTCATTTGTACATTACAGAGTTAATGAAGTATGGTATGTTAGATAAATTATTAATAGGCTTATCCTTAGGTTTCACATTACTAGAAAATTGGTATTTCTCTCTCTACTTAGGGTTTTGATTATTTTTTTAAAAATCTTAAATTACATTATTTTGAAGCCTGTTAGCTAGTGATATTAAGCGCTATTAAACCTTTCAATATCGGATGTTTATGAGTGAAGAGAGAAAAATTAATTGTGTGAATGGTAATGACCTAGGTGCAAGTAGAATTTGAATTTATAAGTTAACCCTGTACTGCAGTTTTAACTATTGGTCTATGAAGAATACAAACAAGAACGTTGACTAGTTTAGTAGTTTTGTTTAGAGAGGGTTGTTCTATCGCTTCAACTTTGCAAAATATATAAATTTTATGCACAGTTGTAGTGATTTGCCCAAATATCAAATTGTAAAATACTGGCACAGAAAACCAAGTAGAGATGGGGGAAAGGGGGCGCAAGGTGACTCAGGGTCGCTACCTGAAGAGTGCCCCCCTTGTTCGAAAATCCGGGAGCCGCCAGTGGTAGCTAACATTTCCAGGGTGAAGATAATAGCTATCTTCTTCGTGCAATACAGCTCTTTTCACCAAATACATAAGCCAAAAACGTCTTGGAAATTGTGCTATTCATGGAAAAAGCTTCATGCACGAGCTAATCAATAAACCAGCTTGTACCGGAGCTGCCTTGTAATTGTATTCATTATAGTACACGGATTCAACCAGGCTTTTCAGTTTGGGATGGGGTGGTGGTGCTAAATTCAAAATTGGGAGGCTGTTTTAAGTGGAGTTTGGCACTGTTTCTATCGATTTTTGACCTTAAAAACTTTAAAGTTAGGATTTGGGCCCGAACCCAAATCGAGAATCTCCTAACTCGAGAATTTCGGCCCCAACCCTATCCCCCACAGGAAGGGGGTTCTGGTAGAACCACAACCAACTTGAAAGATTAGGAGATTGTGTTGTTATCTTGTGAGATTGTTTTCTTCCCCATTTGTTTCGTACGTAAAATGAATAGAATTTCATACCCACGAAGTTCTCGATAACGCCGTCAGAGGCGACAGTGATCGAGTTCCTTTTGCTTTTGTGATACTACTACCAGTGCCATCTATGTTCAGTATATGAAAATACCAGTCTGAAACAACTTCACCTTCTGATCTTATGATATTTTTGTTTTCTCTTTAGAAGCCTCAGTACCTGACCTGTGTGCGAGTTTTCATTGTTTTTAAACATGCTGAACACATGCCAAGCAATAACGAAATTTTGGAAAGCAGCCCCAATAAGACTTGTGAATGTGTATCAAATGTGAATGCAATTGATGACGTCATATGCCTATGCCATTACGGGTATTCTAATTTCTCAGCTAAAATAAACAATATCAAAATCTCAGGTAGCTCATTTGATACACTTTCACATGCATTATTGGGGCCGCTTTCCAAAGTTTCATTATTGCTTGTCATTTGTCCAGCATCTTCAAAATTATGAAATCTCTCTCTCTCGCTCGCTCGCTCGCTCTTTCACACACACGTGCGCATGTGTGCATCGTGGATACTGAGGTCTGTTCACAATAATTATTGTGTGTCCATTAAACAAAGCACAGGGCGAGAGTTGAAAAGTTAATAGCTCGTATATTTGGGGGGAGCCAAATTAATGGAAGACCCCGTACAGCAAAAATTCAAATTCAGACAATAACACATAGTGCAGTAAGGGTAAGCACTATGTGTCATCTAAAAATTGTGAAAGAATAAAAGTCACCTAATTGGAAAAATCTAAAATTGTTAGGTTCCCGCACTGGAAGATTTAAGTTGCTCAGCATCGACATTTTTCAAAGGAACGGTTGCAAGTTGTGCTTTGATTTTGTAAAGAGCTTTGTAAACTTCGTAGTTTGGGTCATTTTAGTAACTATAATAACTTCGGCCCTTCTTGATTCCACTAGGTATCTCTAGAATCCACAAACATCCATGCTCCAGCGGAGATTCGAGCCCAAAACTTTGGAGACGCTGGCCTTAAGCCTGAGACAATACGACTACCGCGGTCGGCTGCTCTTCTTTTAAGATGAAATAGAAAACACAAATGAACAGCCGGCATAGGATTCATCCAATTGCAAGCCAGAGACTTTTAAATGAGCAATTTTATAAACTCATTGCATCTTTGAATTTCAATTTGGTTATTTCCTTTTAGCATCTTTATCTCTGGCCGGGATAAGCTAGGCAGAGGATGGGGAAGATATCGGCCAGGATCCTTTTAAGGTACCATCCCAAGCATTCGCCTAGTCAAAGTGAGGAAACCCTTGACAATATGTCAGGATGGTCGGCCGTGGAGTTCGAAACCGCGTGCCTACCCTTTACCAATCCGAAGTCCGCGCCGTTCCTACCTGGACCACGTAGCCTGAGTCTTCATCTTTGAGAGAATATATAAAGAAGTTCTATCTAAAAAGAAACTTTTATTTCAGGATGAGCATGGATGGAAAGATTTTCTAACTTATTCGCTCTTGGTCATACCATAACGCACCAAAATATTATACTTTTTGACTGGCTGTATACAATCACAAGGAAGATTCTATGTAATGCACTGGGACAGTGATGCCCAAACTACTGTTCGCGAGCTAGATCTGACCCGCAACTTTTGCCTTTCCGGCTCGCCACATATATTGTATTTGTTTACCATAAACATGTCGAAAGAAGGTTTTATTTTATTTCTTTTTCTTAATGTATACATGAAATTAACTTAACTGTGAAAAGACAGAATGCAAACCACTGGCGGTCGGTGCCTTGGGTTCAATGGTTCACTGAACCGTTATGTATTTGAGAGCAGAAATAATAAAATTAATTAACTAAAAAATACAATTTGTTAATGTAAAGATTGTTCCTATTATAGAAGTGCTGCCCAGTATAACGTGAAAAATTGTCACTTTCTTTTTAGTCTATGGAACGTCTTCAACAGTGTATAAGTTGTTTTTCATTTCCGCTCTGGCTTTTCGCTGTACTCAAAAATGAACCTGATGCATGCAGTTTGAACATACTTCTTCGGGGAGGTGAAGAGAGGTGGCATGGTCTCTTCGGTGCTGGAAGGAAGTAACGGGGAAGTAAGATCTCGCTGCACAGCTCAGGCGAGCACAACTACTTCGGTTTTCTGTTCGGATATCTTCGGAGATAGTTCACTCATGCAGAAGAGTTAGTTTGGTGACGCGAAGCACAATAGAAATTAAATGGACACAGCTAAAGAGACAAATACGTCCTTATTTTAACTTAAGAAATATATTTAAACATTTTTCTTTTCTTTAGTATACAGAATAGGCATGCATCTTGTGTGTTGTTGAGTAAAGTCACGACACACTCTAGTGTAGAGTCTCGTCGTGGGAAAGTAGAGTGAAATTATCATTTTGAAGAGACAGTGAAAAATGATATGCGCGTATGTACTGTGCATTTGCTTCCTGTAAAAATAGTCATAAGGACAGGATTCGGAACTATCCTGGAAACACAAATAGAAGCAGTTTCAGAAATACTATTTTGTTTTTTGTTTAGAATGAGGGTATCTTGATGATAAAATCTGCCATTTAAAAAAGGCGTTATTTAGCTAATCAGTAAACGCTCTTCTTGAATTCTGTAAACAGGTCTTTCGCCAGGATTTTCAGTTTGCGGGGTGTAAAGTATTTGGGAGGGTGTAACTTTGTAAGTGAAATTTTGTGCGGTTTCTATCGATTTTTCACAGCAATTTTTTTTAAGTTGGGAGTGTTGTCAAGACTTTGGGGGTAAACATCCTCCACAGGGGGTCTGGCAGAATGACTGTGTAAATATGTTAACATGAAGTACCCGGTTACTTACATCCAGTCATGTAATACAAGAATTTTCGCAATGTACATCAGCGACTTTTTTAGTTTATGAATCTTTTATAAGCGGAGACCACACTGCAAAAAATGGCTGTGTTAATTCAATATTTTCGGTGTCCCAGGGCGACATCGCTTTTCTCTTGTGTTAAATCGACTCAACAAACGGTGTTAATCTTGGTAAGGAATTTGAATTTGAATTTCATTTATGGCTTTCTGGCATGTAAGGCTCAGGCCGGGATAGAAGAAAGGGTGCAGGAAGTGTCGGCCAGAGCCTAAGTTGAAGGTACCATCACGGTATTTGCCTGGTGTGGCTGAGGGAAAACCTCAGTCAGGATAGCTGTTGCGTGTTGTTGAGTGAAGTAGAGTGAAGGAGCGCAAGATAATATGCCGGGCATATAGAATAGGCATGCATGTTTTGTAGGAAATCGTGGCAGTCCCAGACAATCGCTCCGCGCAATTTCATAAACAAAACAATTTGTCATGAATAACATCAGAAGAAAAATGTAACATCAAAGAGTTGGAAAGTTCTCTCTCTGTTCTCGAGATAAAACAAAAGCAAACGAGTTGAGGTAAGCAGACAAGTCTTTTAGAATTTTTAAGGTTCAAATTTACAACAGAAATAGATTTACAAATTTTCTACCATGAAGGAAAGACGGCTGACTTCCTGTACAAAGAAACTCCTTTTACGTCGTTCTAACTAAGCGGCATGACTGTAATATATATATATATATTTGCAAACTAATATCTTAGATAATGCATAAAGATTCTCTAACACAATTAAAGACCTGAATCGCATATTATCCCAAGTGGATCTAAGCATCTTTTAGGTGAAACTAAAAAAATATGCATGCCCACGCTCACGTGTTTCCGGATTAATAAAGAACTTACTAATTCGTCAGGCCAGCAAACATTCCATTCAAAGACACACGGGAGTTTGGATGTACTCGGGATGATTTGCAGTTTAGATTTTCAATTACAACTGTTTTTAGTTAGTTCTGTTAAAATTTTCAAAGCATTCTAATTATTTTTTTCCTTTAGAAGTACTGTATGTAGATTTAAAATTAGTGAACCGCCAGCTTTTAAAAGCACGAGCCGCCACCGATGCAAACCCATATTAATAACATAGCGCCTTCCCATACGGTTCAAATGTGCGTACACGACCTAGTTCTCTTGGTGGCCGCTGTGGCGCTACTTACAGGCAATACAACGATTACAACCTACGAAGCAGTCAGCTGTTTTTTTTTTGTTTGTTTGTTTTTTTTTGCTGTAAACAGAGTTGTAAAGCTGGAAAATGTTATAGGCATGAACAGAACAACGAATTTTTGTTTTGCTAACTGTCGCACAAAAATGGAATTGTTTCTTAACCTTTACTAGCGTATCAAATTACTTGACAGTGGCTTTCAAGGGTTTATTTGTAGGGGAGGGAAGGGGGAGAAAAATTCCCGTCACTTCCTGTGTTTTTCCTTGTGCCTCACTTACCTGTTTTCCTACAGGGCGTGAAAACACTTTTCACAAAACTTTTATAAAACAATTATCTCATACGCGCATATTACATCTCACAATGTTTGACTAGCAAGTTCCTTTTTTAAAAGCGGAAACTGTATTCAACATTATTCAGGTACCACTGATTTTTCTCGTGTCACATGACCGCATCCATGAGCTCTATATTTAGCCATACTGGAGTGTTTAATCAATGTCAGTCAAAGCGAACACTTAAAAATATATCGTCCACTTCCAGTCGAATCCAATATGGACCAAATTTTCAGTCCTAACTCAGCTTTTTATACTTTTTATCGCTGTGTGATCCGTTTTTAATTTATATATTTATTTTTAAATTATGAGCAGCGACGGTGCCTGGGTAAAAGTGCTGGGAGAGGCTACAATATTACATCTGAAGAATTCGGGGGACCGACTGAAGTTTTTGACAGGTATAAAATTAAAAAAAAACTGTGAAGCTAGAAGGGGGCTAAGGTTGATTTAGGGGGCTTCAGTTCCCTATTGTCTCTCTGGCGTTGCCCCGGAATATGAGATACTGAAATACGCATGTCAATAGCACATCCTGTAAATATTAATCACCCTATAATTTCTTCCTCCCCCTTTCGGTGACAAATCAAACCTTACTTCCATTGACTGAACTAACATGACATCCTAAACGAGCTGTAGAACTTCTAAAGAAGGGACCTACAGTTTTTGGTAAAGTGAGATTCGATACACTCCGTTCATTGGACCTCGGCGGGAACTGAACCCGCGACCACACTCAGAAGCGAGCGCGCTAGAATGACAGCCCCTGAAAGCAGAGAAGTATACTTAAAATATTTTTAAACTATTTTCCGGAAATACTGTATTCATTAAATGATATACGCCACATTTCCAAAATGTGTACTTATTATTATTTAAAAAAATATATTTTAAATCATATTTCTAGTAGTAGCCATATTTTTAAAATATATGAATACTCTAGAAAAATAATATTTTATGTTCAGATATGATTTTAGGATGTTTGGAAATATTCTTAAATTATAAGATTTCCATTGTTTTAATGTAACGAAAACCTTTTAACATTTCCAAAATATAAGAAAACATTATATAAATATATAAAAATATGTTTGTCGGTTATATTAGATAAAAGAAGGTTTTAAATTTAAAATGTGTGGGAAATACTAGTACTATTATGAACTATTTTATGGTTTTAAACTATTGTCGAAATGTTTTAACAGTATATTTGGGAAATTATATGGGATGCAGAAAATATGTTTCCTTATTTGGCACAGGAAATTTTTTTTCTAAATATTTGGAAAATATTTCTCTAATCACCATAATTTCATTATAAAACGAAAGGGACTTTGGTGAAACTGTTGCCTACACATGTCGCACGAGAACGACTCGTATGAAACCTTTTTTACTTAACCACAGTACAGTAAACTTGTTCAAGTTACATTCAGTTACATGCTGATAGTTATTTTCTGTCAAACTGTACATTGCCTGTAAGTAGCGCCACAGCGGGGAAAAGATCAACTAAACTTGTTCGCTACGATACATACATGCTACCAGTACGAACTACAAAGTGGCAAGGCGCTTGAGATAGATCGTATCCGGCGATAGTTTGAACACAAATTATAAATTTCTTATTTCAAAATTTAACTTCCACGTTTCTTCATTTTGTCTATTTACTTTTTTGGACTTATTTACTTCAAATATAAGCAATTCAACATTGAACGATTACATACTTTTGTTGCAAAACACACTACCTAAAGACTAAATTACTTCTTACTGTGTATTGTAACTACTTTCTGAGGCGCAGCTACCGAATTGAGCAATTGAATTGCTAGTGCGCGCGGATAGTTTTAGACACATGCGTTATATTCATGCAAACAATAGTTTCATCGCCTCTGAAATAGACCATTTTTCAATTATTTTATCACGGTGGTTTTAAAATTATCAGTACGCACGTTGTCATATAGAAGTATGTATTTCTTTTTCGCAATTAAAAGCTCGACCAGAAAAAAGCTAATGCGCGATAAGTCTAAGCTGCGTCATCAATTATTAACTTCGATGTCTTCAACAATAACCAATGAATCACATTCGTCAGACTGCTTTTTGTTGTGTTAATTTAGTTAACTTAGAACTTACTCTATGAACATATTGTTAATTGGTCCGCTGTCTAAATTGAGTGTAATCCAAAAATTTAAATGTTGTGGTGCAAAGCTACTGCAGTGCACTTCCACGACACTATCTATCTCTGCTATTTAACATTTTACCCCTCCCCCCCAAAAAAAATATGCTTTTAATTATTTTATCTGTGGCTGTGCAAAATGTGAAACTTTGAGGACAAAACGGTGCGACACGGGTGTAATCTGATGTACTATGTGTCACTGTCTGATTTTTGAAATTTTCTTGTAGGGGTCTACCATTAACTTGCCCCCTCCCCTCAAGTTTAAGAGCGTATAACTTTTTAACAATTGCGGTGCAAAAAGGGTGCAGCCCGGTACATTATCTGTTTTCGAAAAATTTGACTGATGGGGGCTACCATAACTTAGTCCCCACAAATATAAGAACTTATAACGTTATAACCATTGCCGTGTCAAACGCGAAACTTCGGTGCAAAACGATAGGCTATTTATTTTTAAAATTTGGTGTGGTGGAGGGACAAGTTAATGGACCCGAACATTAGTTCGTTTTTGCCATTTTTTTAAATAGCATATTCTAACGCAGTTAAACGGTAGTGGTGAGAAGGCATCACCTTGTTTCAATAAGTTCCGAATCTTGAAACTACCTCACATATTATTACCTACTCATATTCTGCTTATGGGGTCGCTGAGATACATCCTCACTAGTTGAACCAGCTTTTTCGGAATTCCAAATCGTATGACGGAATATTGTATGACGTTTCCCTTTTGATAGAATCATAAGCTTTCTTAAATCAATGAATAGCTGTTGAACAATCCCTTGTATTCCCATTTATTTTCCAAGGTTTGTCTCAATGATAAAATCTGGTCCAACGTGCATTTATTTCTTCTAAATCCACACTGGTGATTCCCAATGATTTCATCTACGTATACGCTTAGGCGAGTATATTACTCAGTACTTTGTAACATGTTAGGAGTAATGAGATTCCGCGGTAATTATTACAGTCCGATTTATCGCCTTTTTATGAACCGGAACTATTATTGAGATTTTCCATTCCTTTGGAAGCTCCTCCTTTTTTCATATAACGTTTATTAATTTATGCAGTTCCTCGATTAGTGCCGCTTTAATTAAATCGGCTGGAATATTGTCTATTCAGGATGATTTGAAAACTTTTAATTTGTTTAGCGATATTTCAACCTCGATCTCGCTGGGTTCGGGAATCCACGGTTCTGTGGTATGGATTTCAAATTCCTCTGTTTGCTCCCCGTTGTGTACATTAAGAAGTTTGTCGAAATAACTTTTCCATACATCGACAATTCTAGTCGGATCCGCCTGCAGATCTCCGCGTTCATTTCTAATAATCCCTAACCTCGGTTTGTGATCTTTTCTTAACGAGTTTACCCCTTTGTATAGATCTCATATGTTATTTGTCATACCGTTTCTCTCTTATCTCCTGAATCTTCTGCGTCATATATTCTCGTTCTTTGTTTCTGAACCCGCGTGTGGCGTTTCGTTTCGCGTTACTGTAGTGGTTGGTATTTGCTTCACTTCTATTACCTAGCCTCGCTGCCTTGCTTGTGTTTGTTCCTCATGAGTTTAAGGCATTTTTCATCAAACCAAGGCTTATTTTTCTGTTGTATTTTCTCACCTATACGTTCCTTTGCTGCGCTCTTAACTTTTTAACGAATTGCTTCCCAAATTTTACATTAATCTCACTATTAATTTCCTCTTCATTACTACTCGAGTCGGCTAAGATTTCAAACCTATTTGAGTTTCGAGTTGGTAGTACGCTTTTACGCATGTATTATCTAATCGTTTAACTTCGAATTTAAGTTGTTTCGATCCTTTGCTTTCTCTGTTCGCGATGCGTAACATTCCCCGCACTTTTGTGATCACTAACTGATGGTCGGGGTCACCTTTCGCTCCTCTGTAAGGCCTAACGTCCATTATGTTGGTGTCTCTTTGTCTATCTGCTAATACGTGATCGATCTGGTTCAGATAATAAACATATCAATATACTGAATGCGCTCACACACACATATAGATACACAGTCACCCAACACATACAATATTTTTTATTAGTGTCAACAGTTTACATATTCACTACCGAGGAAATAAATCCAAATATATATATATATATATATATATATATATATATATATATATATGTATATTAATCATCTAATTACACAATACCAATGAGTGAAATTGTCAGATTGGGTTTGAGTTTAGCAATTGCTTACGATGGAGGAAATGTTTCGCCGTATATCTGAACGCTCCGTAGGTGGTAGAATTTGTAATATTGATTGGCAGGGAGTTCCAAGTTCTTGCTGCCGAAACAGAAAATGAACCAGCTTTTTTGCGGAGTCTGAAACGGATGACACTAAGCGCATTACTATTACGTTTTGAGTGGTGATGCATATTAAACAATAATAATGCCAGCTACGTCTCCTTGATACATATTTTCATTATTCAATTTCGATAGTACATGTTCTGATCTGTGAAATCGAAGGTGAAATCTTACGCAGGCATTTTGTATTTTTGTGTAGATATTGTCTTACTAGTAATCGAAAAGAGATAGGATACAGTTACGGAGAAAATAGAATTAAGTCTCTGTCGTGAAGTATTCACGCAGTGTTAACAGAACTTTTGTGCACTGGAAGTACACATGGGAGATCCTTTTTTGTTCCTATGATCGTGAATGTACATTTTCGTGGGTTAACTAATAACCCATTACCGACGTACGAATCACTGATAGCTTTTAAATGTTTATTAAGACGTGTCACTTTTGTATTTAGTAGACTGGGTGGAGACGAAATAAACAATTGTGTATCATCAGCATGAGAATGGATTTGACCATGCTTCAATGTAAGAGATATGTCAGAAGAGTGCAGTGAAAAAAAATAAAAGATCCAATAAGGAATTCCGATTCATTTTATTAAAGAGCTCTTTATAGCATAGCTAACAACAATATCGGTAACTCCGTCCATCCATCCGTGCTCAAAAAATAACGGCCTGAGCCTCAGATGCCTGAACGTTGTAAAATAAATTCAAATTTAATTAAAAAACTCAGGTAGCACAAGGTGTAGCAAGGTATTGTTGGATACGACCTGGCTAGACTAGCTCAGAGCCGCTGAAACCGTCTTGATTAGTACAGTGTTCCAAACTCAGTTTAAATATTTTTAAATTGCTTCCATTTCTTTAAACATATCTGTACCTGTCTATAGCTGCATTGACAATAATGTATTAGCATCCTCTTCCGCCTGTCTGACAATGTGACAGCTATCAGTGAAATTTTGGGGTTAACATTCTAATAAGTCTTGCTTTGTATTTTCTTTTTCTTTTTTCGTGTAGACAGAAATTTTTCTTCGGCTACACATGCTTTGGTCGTTTCGTCAAATATTATATGGTTAGACTGGTTGACTCAAGATTCAACACAGTTAAGCATAAGCATCAGTCGATAAAATGTTTACTGGCCACGCACATGTTAGAGCAGTAAGAGGGCATATCTTGGTGCCTTTAGCTCTAGGAAAGCTCATTTTCGAGACAGTCACATTTGATGACAATGAGACATCTGTGTTCTTAGAAGCCCTTCAAGATATTAATGACTAGTATTTAACTAAGATGCAGGGTGAAACGTTTAAAGCCTCAGTAAAAGAAAATTCACAGATCAACTGAAAGGGCTAACAAACAACAGTCCAACTGCCAATCTCTGGATACAGTATTTCAATATGGTGACATCTGAAGCAAAAAGGGATCTACTTAATTATTATGTATGTAACGATTAGTGGCAGAAAAGATACAAAACGTAAGAAAATGCGCTTTGTGATAGCGTAGAACGCGCAAATGTTGAAAACATTCCTGTGTATAGTTTCGAGATTTTATGGGGTGCAACAACTGCAAAAGAACAGAAAACAGTGCAGTGATATAATAACTTGTGTTTATAGTTTCTCTGACAAGAAGATTGAAAATCATAATTATTAGGAACATAATTAAATGTAAAAATGTATTTTTTTCTGATTTTGCGAAAAAAAAAGGCGATAAAATAGTGTTAACTGCAAAATTATGGCTTTCACAAGAAACATGAAAAGGATCTTTTTGTAGAGAAACAATGATCTTCGTTTTATGTCAAAACACACGTTTTAGTAGGGCCTACCATTACTGAGATATTTAGCACAAACTGTTTTTCCAAGATGGTGGCGCGAGCTCACCACGTACGATGTAGAAAAACTAGTAAATAAAAGAGGCCATATGTATAAGTTCACCATGTTTCAAATCTGTTCTACTTATTTCCATCAAACCTAATTTTAGATACAATTTTAACTTCGAATTCAAGAAACGCTACTCAGTAAAGCCATATATCACAGCCGTTGGAAAGGACGCAGCAGAACGATACAAGTTCCGACATAGAGGAGAATTGCATTTCTCCATAGTAACTAATAGGGACAGTCGACAATATAAATTCCCCGGGAATGGACCTAGTAGTTGTTTGGCCGAGAAGAATGGCATATATACGTTCATAGCTCTAGTTAATGAGATTCATATTTACATACTGAGAAAAATTCAAATTTAAATTCAAATATGGACGTACTTTGAAGAGCTGAAACCGGGTCACTTTCCCTGACCCGAACATAGGTGACCCGATTCGAAACTAGACCCGAATTATCCAATTTACCCGGTCTGAGAACTATATTGAACTAGTTATTTTCGGTGTCGTAATTTTTGTGCTCTAGCGGTAACACTTTGGATCCCTGAAAGAAACACTTCAAACGTAAGGAAATAATTTGCCCTCCGGGTCACCGGGTCTCAAGCACAAATCCAGTGACACAGTCCGGAACTTGACCAGATTGTCTCGGTGACCCGTTCCAGCTCTGGTACTTTGCGAAGTAAGATCGCAAAGAACTGGTAAAATTCGATGAGAAGAATGTAGAATGGTTTTTCGGAACCGATAAGAGAAGGAAGCAGTGGAGTAGGTATAATCCTTGGGAATGGAAAGTGTGTGAAAGATAAGGTCATGAAAGTACGCTACACCAATGAACGCACGATGATAACAACACTCAAACTAAGAAAGAAGGACCATACATGCTCACAACTAAACATCCCAAAGAAGAGGTCGAAAAAATTTACAAACATCTGGAGGAGTTGTTTCAGAGAGAACAGAAGGACGATTTTAATGCAATAGTAGGTGCAGGACAATAATGGGAAAACATTAAGATAATACGAGTTTTTAGAAATAGAAACCCAAGAGCTCAGAGATTTGTTGACTTTTGTAACCAACACTCAATGATAGTGGGAAATACGTTATTTAAATAACAAAAAGGAAGAGGATATTGCTGGACACGCCCAGAAAATGAAAGGTTTTAGATCGACTACTTACTGTTTCAGACCAATGGTTGCATAGAGATTCTTCGAAGGTGAAGGAGGAGTTACAGTCGGGGGAAGAAAAGTTAAATGCATCAGATTTGCGGATAAGTATGGCTCTTCTTGCAGAGAATAAGACGTTACTTATTCACTTACTATGGTATTGAAACAGCTCTGGAAAGGTTGTGAGGAACGCGGGATGAAAAGAAAAGTAAATTAAACGAAAGAGATGTTAATTGGAATAAATCGAATTATAGCAAACATCAGTATTAGGAGAGAAGAAATAGAACAAGTATTCAAGTATTTGGGAAGTTTTAAAAGTAAGAATATGAAAAGAGAAACATTTTAAAAGTGAGGAAATGTGAAGAAAGAGATACAGCAGAGAAAAGCGATGGCGAAACATGTGTTCACTAAGAATAATCTCTTCTGCGGAAAGAAGCACAAAGAGTTGATCATTACATGTTTTGTAACGAGTAATGTGTTGTATGGAGCAGAAACATGAACTCTACGAAGCAATGAATAAAAAATTGCAAGACTTTTAAATTTGGAGATGGAGAAAAATGGAAAACATCAGCTGGATACAGAAGAGTCAAAGTGGAGAACTGCTGAAGGCGAGAGACGAATAATACTGGAGACAATAAAGAAGAAAAAGAGGAACTAGTTATCACAGTCTGTGCGCAGAGATTGTATACTGAGGTATACCATTGAAATTATAGTTGAGGGAAAGAGAGGCAAAGGAAGAAGACTAACCCAACTCCTTGAAAGTATTAAGATATCTAATTCGTATTCTGAGATAAAAACGAAAGAGCAAGATTGGAATGAATGGAGAGGGCTGAGCTTAGCTTGAAGGACCTACCGCTTTCGGCTGGAATAGTAATGATGGTGATGTGGTTTTTGTACACAGACAGTGAGAATTGTTCATATATTCTTTCTCATAATCTGTTTACAGATGTTTGTAAAACAATATTCTGATTTCCAGTACAAATAATAGCTACACATTATGTCACTAATTTATGATGCATTTTAGGTGTTGTTCCCAACGTTTAATTTTGTGTAATTTTGGATATAGTCCAGCAGATAAGTTAAATATTTGGCACAATTGTGCCTTTAATGATAGAAGCATAAGACTTATAGCATGGCTAGTGCACATTATTCTAAAGCTTTTGAGATATAGAGCCATCTCAGATTATTCCGGAACCGGACCCCTATTTCCCAAAAATGGGTTTTTGCATTTATCTTACAAACGGTGGCCCGTACAGAAATTTTGCAAGAGTACAAAATAAAAGATCGTATATTTTTTCTTTCTGAGTCGTTTTCTCCTAGAACGAACAGTTACAAAGTACCGGTTTTAAAGTAAATTTCAACACAACAAACAAACGGATTGAAAACAGTTTTCGACATTTACGCGAAAATGGTACAAGATACGAAAAAGAGGCAAAGGACATAAATTAAAGAACACAAAATTTTACGCAATCATGTTCTCTTCTTCAGCATGTTTATATGATGTATTTTAATTGCTTTTTGTATGTTACGCTTACGTTTGCGTAGTGGAGTAACGAATCACGATATCGGAACGCGGTAAATCTGTTATAAACGACGGCGTTCATTGTAGAAGTAAATCGTGAACTGAAAGCTACTAAATATAACGTTGTATGTACAGCATCAGCATACACCTTGCCTTGTATTCGGTTTCAGTCACGAGTTTTTTTATTATTATTATTATTACAAAGAGAATCAAAAGTATTTATTCTTTGTGATATATAGAATTTTTTGAGTAATAATAAATTGAGTAATACAAACAAGTTTCAATATCGACTTATCAAATTGTATTCATACTTCAGAGTTTTATAAATCGCTTTGGAAGTTTATGAGCCATCTTATGCAATTGGCCGACACTCGGTCAGTGCAATTGAATTGTTCAGTTGGATTTTACATTCTATCTTATTGTGTGCATAATCACTTGTTTAACGATCTGATTTCGATTCAAACAGTTGCGATAGACTAGGAACAGTGGCATAATCACAGGGAGGGCAGGGGGCATTGCCCCCCTCCCCCCAACTCTGGTCAGACATCAATTTTGCGTGGGGCAAGAGGGGGCAAATATAGATTACTTCTGGGCCTCAACATTTAACGCTAAAACAGCTTTAAATTTTCGTTATACATGTTTTCATTCATGTAAACCAGTGTTTCTCAACGTGGGGGTCGCGGGTTGTCTGCGAGGGGGGCGCGAGGGAAGATGAAAAAATACATTTAACTAAGCTTTTGTAGGTTAAACCTAATACATTTCAAAGAAGAAATTTCATTTTGTTTGTTTTTATAATTACTAAAGATAATGTAATGTGTTGAATAGTTTCCGGTATTTATTATCAAATGCAGCAAATAAACTATCATGTTTTCAAATGAAAAGCACATCTTGCACAAAATTTAAAAAAAAAAAATGAATTAAAAGTTTGCATAAGTTTACTAGTTTAGCGCGAAATCTGAGCCTCTGTTGATTTAACCAGTTTCAAAATATTCGGTTTCAATTTTTGTCATACACATTATCAAACCACTTTCAGTTCTACGTTAAAAGCTAGGTGCCCATCCTTGTCCTAAATACCACATTTTTAATATACACTCTAGTAATTCGTATAACTGAGAAATAGATCTGTAAAAACGAAGGTTTTCAAGATATTTCCATGAAATTTACTAGAATTGCTCACAAAATCATGATGTTTTAACACTGTGAAAATAATTTTCCAAAACTAAATTTTAACTGCTGTTTTGAGGGTTCAAATTCAAAAGTAAACATTACTTATGGGAAAATCAATGTTAATTCAGAGGAGCATTTTTCCTTGTCTAAATTTATTAACTACCAATAATAAGTCAGACGGTGATTTCTATTTGTTAAATATTGCAGCTCCAGATAGAGATATGATACAATATTTATTGACAGGAATCACCATGTGAGTAAATATTTTGGTAATTAATGAAATTCGACAAGGAAAAGTGTTCCTCTGAATTCCCATAAGCGAAGTTCACTTTTGAATTAAGTTCCCAAACGGGGGATTAAAATTTAATTTTTGGAAAATTATTTTCACCGTGTTAAAACGCCAGAGTTTTGTGAGCAATTGTAGAAAATTCCATGAAAATATCTTGAGAACTTTCATTTTTACAAGTCTATTTCTTTTACACAAATTAATATATTGTTAAGTACTGCAATATATTGTTCTATCTAAAAAAAAAAAATCGATATATTGTTATGTAGTACGTTTATTTACATATTAATGTAATTTAATGAGGTTTAATATTTGTATATCAAAAAATAAGATAATTATGATTTATATAAAATAATTCCCGGTAACATAACCTCGAGTTTACACGAACGCAACCAGATTAGGAAGTATATTATTAACAGGTACGGAACCGTACTAATATTTCATGTGTCAGCTTAAGTTTTACCATGATAAAAGCTATAAGAAAAAAGTCCAATGGGTCGTTCATAGTATTACGTTTCTCACTAGCTAATACATAGGCAGCTACACAGAGAAAAAAAGTTGTCCACTCACCATAGTCACTGCGCCTCCACTTCTTGATGTTCATGATTCTTCTCTTGGTTAGGAAAGAAGATATTCATACGCAATTCTTCTCCGCTTTTGTAAGAAATGTTTAAGTAAGGATTCGAAGAAGGTCTCCTCTTGTTTTAACTTTAATAACAATTCTTTATGTATAGGTAAATGATCTAGTGCTGTTAGTCGTTTCTGATGTATGTCTTGATACGTTTTAGAGCAGAAAATGATCGTTCGACTGAATCTATTGAGGCCATTACTGTCAGAATCAAACTACATAGCTTGTAAAATTCGGGCATTACTTGCTCGAAATCGTTTTCCTTAATGTGTCTTAAAATATCTGCTACGCTTTTATTAGCAAAATATTCTTAAGTTCGTTGGTTACCCTAAGGTTGTCGAATTGTTGTGCGTATAAGTCCGTCACTGCTATAAAGGCAGAATCGGGAAACGCTGTTTCATATGCAGGAAACTTTCGACTGTCAACCAGTTCTACAAATTTCAAAGCACTTAAATGCTGAAAGCGCGAAGACATTTGTACAACGATATTGTCGATAATTGCAACATAAACTCGCCTGTAATGCAATGTGGCATCACTACTAATTCTACGCTTTCTGCACGGTTGTGGTGGAATTACAATTTCGATAGTCTTTTTGCAGGTATTTTCGAAATCTTCCTGTTTACTGTCAATCGACTGTTTGATTTCCTCAACTTCATTTACGCAGTACCCAACATCCATACTCTTTGCTTGCAAAACATTGAAAAGGTACTCTGTTAAGGCAAATATTTCATCGAATACTAGAAGAAGAAAATGAGTCTGGAAGTCTTCCAAAAAGTTCAAAAAAAATTATCGACATCGTTGATTGTTTCGTCATCCCAATCTTGCGCGTTCTCTACGATGAATTGGAACATTTCAATTAAATTTTTCTCTGTTTTCTGTGGTTATTTTAACTAATCGATCGTGTTAATTCCACCGTGTTGGAGCTACACGAGAAAATCTTGTTTTCACCATTTCATCAAGCAGAGCGTTTTTCTTTGTTGAATGAGAAAAGAATCTAGACAGGGCATTTAATTTAGAACAAAATACTTTACATTCCGCAAGGTTTTTCAGACTGGGAAAGAACTAAGTTAAAATACGGGCAGAGCAATGAACTCGTACACACAAGACTAGTCCAGAAGCCAACGGACAGTCTTGTTTCAAATATCTTTAGTGTAATGTTTATTAGGGGCATTCCATCTATAAGAAGCAGTCTGCTATAAAGAAAGATGAGCGAGTGATAAAAGTATCGCAAATTATTACTCCTCTCCCTCAACCATTTACCCCTCTACCTGCCCCGACATTATGCTTTTCAGGTTACTTTTTGATGAAAATGTGCGGTATACAAGTCTACATAAAAAGATCATTCATAGACCGAGCTATTTCCGGAATAACTGTTGTTCACGACAAGACAAAAACCAAAAAGAAAAAAGAAAATTTTAAATTACGATATTTGGAGAAATATGCAAATTCTAGCCAAACAATCGGTCGTATAACAAAATGATGTGAACTAAATTGTGTAAAATTGTGTGTTCTTTAATTTGTGTACTGTGATTTCTTTTCGTATCTTGTACAATGTTCGCGTAAATGTCGAAAAACTCTTTTAAATTCGTTTTTCTATTAAGGGTTGAAATTTGTAACATTAAAACCGGTGATAACTTTGTAACCGTTCGTTCTAGGAGAAAAATGGTAATAACGGCTCAGAAAGAAAAAAATATGATCTTTCATTTTGTACTCTTGCAAAATTTTTGCAGGGGTAACCCTTTCTGAAATAAATGGAAAAATCGGTTTCTGGCACCATTTTTTTCAAAATGGCGACCGGTTCCGGAATAATCTGAGATGGCCCTATATCTCAAAAGCTTTAGAATAATGTGCATTAACCATGCTGTAAGTCTCATGCTTCTATCATTAAAGGCACAATCTTTCACATATTCGCTGTACTATGATAATATAGAATACTTTCTAAGTTAATTACAACTTGAAAACCTTCTTTTGCATTTTTTTTTCTGATGTTTCTACTTATATTTCCTAGACTATTACGGATGTGATGTTGTCGGAGCATATAGTATAGTTTCCATACTTTAGTAAGAATTATTGGTTTTCTGCCTCAGAAAAAAGCTTCCCTGAACTTTTCAGAAAATTTTCAAGCTTGAGTAAAAAAACTTTGGTAAACTTTATTTTATATGGGACAATCTAGTAACGTTCAAGTTAACAGACACCCATGCCCTGCCGCGACTCGAACCCGGGACCTTCGAGTCGTTGGCCTAACGCTTTAGACCGCACGGTTACCCGGCCGGCTCCCAAGCTTGGGATTAAACAGGGGTAAAGTATGGTATTTGATTTCCATGGGATATTCCATTATTGATTCCAAATGCTCCTGATCCTGAATAGTATAGAAACATTTGGAAATAAACTTGAGATATTTTTTTTAAAATCCCTGGTGAACAGTCAAGCAATACACACATTAGAGAAACTTCATGAAACTGGAAAAGTTGCTACAGGCAGATGTTAGTTTAAAACCTCACAACCACATTAAGGTCTCTACCAACTGTGAGGGCCTCTGCTTTTTTAAGTTGGTAGAGGGACGCAAGATCATTTGTAGCAGACAATCTTGCGCCGGAGACCCAACTATGAGAATTTAATGGATGAATGTCAAATGAGTGAATGGATGATTAATGAATAAACGAAAGAAACGCTAATCCCAGGCGTTGACGTCCTTTGTTTGTAGCTGCTCCATGGTCATTCTTTGTGGGAGAATTACCGCTGTTGTCCCATGTGGAAGATTCGCTGCAATCGTCGTTGCCTGTTGTGGTAGTATGACGGTTCTTGGTAAGTGAAGAATTCCTTCCTCCCGGAGTACCAATCCGTACAATAATTTACCGGGCAGTAATTAAACGTGTACGTCCCACTTCTCTTGAAAAGAGCGCCGCGGGATAATATAGCTTCCGTGATAACGAGCGAGGACAAAGGCAACCCTACTGCTCACCCTTGGGGTCCTGTATAATACTTCCAAACCAGTAAGCCAGTGAATTCCGGAGACAAAGGTTGGTGGAACGGTAATACCGATAATAGGTCCTCTGAGCCCCGAAATACTGTAAAAACGCACAAAAATCAACAAATAGATGAATGTGTGCAAATGGCGGGAAACGGTCGCAAAGTGCGTGACGAACGTTGAAACACTTGAAAGTGGGTGAAAAACACTGTATTTAGGCAGAAAACCACGTTTTTAATATTTGGAGCCCCGGCTCAAAACTCCACAAATCTGCAGACCACTTCTACTGACTCCGACCAAAATATTGAAAAATGTCACTTTTGGTGAAACTTCACGAAATACCTTAGTAGAAATGTTTTCTTCAGTATTCCAATAAATACTAACACTTTCTACACTTCTTAGAATACTTTATTACTATTTTCAGAAATCGAACTTTATCCGGTATTTTGATATGCCGTCGGTACAAAAGGTACAACATACATAAAAATGCCAATAAGTTGATATGTTACTACAAAGTAATGAATATATTTAATATTTGACCTGATTACAGGGCACACACGCGATTATTCTTTTGTGTGTGCGTTTACTTCTGTACGCACGTGATAATTTTACCAAAAATTGAGTGCGTTTGAATGTGTCAAAACAGGAGTAACATACACAATAATGCACTCTACTAATAACGAAACGATCAAAAA